>PVIJ01008406.1:20066-74638 GCA_004024925.1 Scalopus aquaticus | reverse complement strand
GTGAGGTGGTATCTCATAGTGGTTTTGATTTGCATTTCCTTGATTATAAGTGATGTTGAGCATTTTTTCATGTATCTGTTGGCCATTTGCTTTTCTTCTTTGGAGAAGTGCCTTTTGAGCTCTTCTGCCCATTTTTTGATTGGGTTATTGGCTTTTTTTTTTGTTGAGTTGTGTGAGTTCCTTGTAAATTTTTGTTATCGGTCCTTTATTTTCTTTTTAAATAAATTTATTTTTCTTTGGTTTACAATACTGTGTATGATTTAGGGGAACAGAGTCACATCTCCTCAGATGTATGTTCCCACACCAACCCCACCATCAAAGCACCTAATCCTCCACTGTAGGCCATTGGGCCCCTCCCCATTTTGTTCCCACCCTTCTCCATCCTCCCCCTCTAGCAGTCTTAATTCTGCTGTTGTATTTCTAGCTTTTTGTTCGTTTGTTTAGTTTTGTCAGCTCCTCTGTTTTTTTATGTGATTTTAAGTATTTTTATGTTGTGTTTTTTTTTTTTTTTATTTTGGTAACATTAGTTTACAACACTATGTTTTAGAGGTGCAGGATCTCGCCCTTTAGGTGTATGCTTTCTAAGGGGGATGACAGAGATAGGACATTCATTCACTCTTTATGTATGAAAAATAGGACATTCATTCAACTCTTTATGTATGAAAAATAGATTTGGGAACAGTGGTGAAACTCCATAACACACTCCAACACAGAGTAACGTAAGCTGACATATGTAATTAGGGATATGCATGTCTTCAACTACACAAGGAATTTTGCTGAAGACTGGATTTTCAGCTACCACCTAAGATGCTGTGAAAGCTGATCCTTGAACAGGCTCATCCAGGCCTCAGACAGCCTTAAAATGTGACTTAGAACCCTAACCATTCCTCCTAGAATAGATTACCTTAACTTTCCTAAAAGAATCTTGAATAATTCCCTTATAACTTCCATTTCTATATGGGCATTATCTGGGGTGCAAAAGTACCAGTTATTTTTAAACTAGAAGTACAGAGAAGCAGTTTCTGGGTCTAACTTCATTACTGTTAATGTAATTTTTTACTAATCTTAATTCATCATTCATAATTCAGAGCCACCAAAGAACTAAGATTGATTATTGTTACCTACAGGTTACTTTTGTCTATTTATTGTTGTTTATGCCTTATTTTTTTTCTTTTTCTCCATGAAAGTTGAAATAAGTCTTCTTAATTTTGTAAATTTCATCTTAGAAATTAATAATTACTTGTGAAATCTACCTTAATTTACTAACAAACATGTAGCATAATTCCAAGACTAAATAAGCACTACTCAAGTCACTGCACGGAGATGAACAAGTGCCTATTTGGTAAAAATAAGTCTTTACTGCTCAACTTAGTAAAAATTATTTGACTTATTTCTACAACTCTTTCCTATATCATCCATGAACTCTTTTCAAAACTTAAATTACAATTAGGCGTTTTTCTTATTACTTATAATATGTAGTATAATGTAATATACATTATTATATAACAAAATGCATTATGTTACTTACAGATCAAGTATATAGTATATAGACAATAACAGAAAACTAGACCTTATAATTAAGAAAAATTATCTATACTTATAATCTAGATATATATGATACATTTGCCCTTTACTCTACATTTAGACATTATACACATTTCAAGTATTATACTAATTGGAACTATGTAACATTATATATTATGCAACTGAGTTTGTTATTTTGCAGCTTTTTTCCTTGTTGAAGAAAACATCAAGAGATGTTTTTCATGACAGTAAATATCCATTTAAAGTAATAGATTTGTCTAGGAACAAAAGAAATCCATTTAATTCTGGCAAAATGTGAAGCACTATTAATTGCTTTCATGTTTAAATGAAGAGGTATAATGCTTATGTGGAAATGAAGGACACTGGCTGGATGGGACATGATACTTCAAATTTAAGATGTTGGGATTGTATCTTCTCATTTACAGAGAAGATTTACTCCATGAAGATGAACAATGAGGAACTCCAATATTATCAGACCAAAGCTTTGTGCTCTAATCTCTAACTTCTTCACTCTGACTGAAGACTGGACACCTTACACTATCTACCTTTATCAGAAACTTTTCTGTCCTGGATTAAGCAACCCTTCAGTGCAGAAGGCATAGCTTTGATCTACTGAAAAGCTCAGTCTCTCCCCAGAGACCAGGCTATCAGAGTATAGAAAGTATACCACTTGTCAGAAAATGCTTTGTTCTAATAACATATAAAAATGATTAAATAAAACTTGATACATCTTCTCACTAAATTTCTCTATTTTTTTGAGTCACTTCCTGTCAACTACTGTTTGCACCAGCTCTCATAAGTCAAATCTATGTGTGAGCAATCATTTATATGATTATTCTTCTAGAAGTGGCTTGGTCAATTTAATCACAGCTGGTGGCTGAGTGTTACTCATTACCTCTACTAGTATGATAAGTGAGAACAGAAGACTAGGTTAGCAATCACAATTATATGCTTATAAAACACTAAAAATCTTCATAAATTATAATTTTCTGCTAAGATTTAATTTGTTTCAAACCACTTGCCTCTTTGTCATCATAAAATTTTAACATCTGATTTTGTTTCTACATTATTCAAATTATTCCCTATGTAGGAATTTATACATCTATTGTCACTGGAATATTCCTTCACACTTAAGTGTGCAAAGAAGGCAAAACTTGTTGAATATAATGGCTTTAATTTTAACCTCAATTCTTCCATTTAGATTGATTATATATCAGTACACTAATCATTCTATCTAATTTTGTTTCTTTGTCATTTATTTAAAAATATTTATTTGGTATCTGCTTTATATTGGACACAATTCTATCAAATGATAAAAACAGCAATGAATAGAAAAGGGAAGTTCCTCACCCTCATAGATTCTACATTATAGTAAACAGACATACAGTAAATAGTAAACTAGTGAATGAAAACATTATTCCATGTTATTATCAAGCTCTGGTGAAATAAAGAAAATGCAGGGTCTCATGAAAAAAAGTGAGGGCAGAATTAATATTACCGATTCACAACAGAATAATCCTAACAAAATATATGTTCACTTATTTAGTTTTTCAAGATGGGACTATTTACAAAGATTTAAGTTTTGTGGAATGATAAGGTAAGGGATGGTACAGTGAATTGTAGTTAAGAACAGCTGAGTTTTTACCACCGTTAAGCCTAAAGAGGTAAGTGGGAGAGGTTACTGGAAACTCTAAAGGAAGCAAGTTGTGTGAAGTTGCTCAGGCTCAGCAATTATTAATTTTATTTTAAAGATACAAATAGCTCAAAGGAACTTCACAGGAAGGGAGCTAGTGTTATAGATTCCCTTACTTTACCCTCATCACTCACCTCCTCCCAGACTTCTTCACAAGCTAAAGACAAACTAGAACCCAAAAGTCAAGTGATGTCTCTTGATATGTTGCAAACATGTGAGTCTCTTGAACTAGGGGAGACCAGAAAACGACAACCTTAGAAATGATGATAAGAAACACATTCCAGAAGAGAGAATGTCTTTGCTGACATCTAAAGACTGAGAAGTGTTCTGCCAGCTAGCCACCTATTTGTGGTTTATGGTAGGAATGAAAAGTAGTCAGTTTTAGTTCCTTTGGAGGAAGTATTCTATGTGAGAGATTATAGTGAGTTGAACTAAAATTGTTGCAAAGGAGATGAAGAGAAATTGTATTAGATGTACTGAGAAATTAATATATTTGCTGATGGAAGGGACTTGGAAGATGGAGGGGATACTGCAACTCAACCAATACGCATATGATTGACAATTTATAAAGCTGGAGAAGACTGGAGGGAAACAGTTTATGACAAATTAGAGATAGCTCTTTGTCTAAAAAATAACAAGGTGGAGGTGTCATTGTTTGCTTTGAAAGTCTCTATTTCAGAGTAGAGACCAGGGCCAACTACAATATTGTTGATGGACTGATGATTATTTTAAATAATAGAACTGAAAAACTCTATCAAGGAAACAATGCACAATGAAAAAAGTGAGATTACAGGCCCAGATTTGAAGTTACCAAATATGGCAAAAGAAAAGACAGAAATATTACAAGACCATACTATTGTGATTGACCCTCACATATTCTCCCATTTAGTTTATAAACAGAGCTCTCTGAGAAATTTACTTTTCAGTTCCCTAATGGAATATGGAAATATCTGTAAACAAACACACACACACACATACAAACATTTTACTATATCAAATGAATTTCCACATCATTGTACAACACATTTCAAATCATATAATTACATAGTAAAAATTATTTGTTCAGCAAATTTAGGTGTAGAATATTATTGCTTATGATAAAAAAAATAGATACAGAAACACTGTAGGTATCACCTGGTGAGGTGAAATACTATTAGGGTTGGAAATATGCTCATGAAGTCCCAGTGATAGGAGATAATGTTTTCTATTTAGATAGCATGGAAATTTACAAACTGAAGGAGAAATCTTGTCAAGTTTCCCCTTTCCTTCAATGGGGGCATCACAAAAGTATAATGATAGGATACTGTAGGTACTAAGAAAGAAGCATGTCCTTTGAAATGCAGGACTAAAATATTTTGTCTTGACTTAATGGGCAGTGAAAAGTTGGGAAAGATTTTTGAGCATAGGATCGAAGCAGAATTCATGAGTATTATGTGTGAGTTAGAATGATAATTCTACTCATACTGGCCGTGACACATAGAAGAGTCCTAAATTTTTTTTTTTAAGATTTATTTATTTACAGGCCAGAGGCGCGGGGTACAGGCCAGAGGCACGGGGCAGCAAGAGGGCTCACCAGAGACAGAGTGGGGAGCAGAACAGGCAGATCAGAAATACACTGCTGAGGGGAGCAGCGGGCGAGGCAGGAGAGGTCTGCCGCACCATGTGGGATTCTCCCTGGCTGGGCATTGAACTCGTATCGCGCACTGCCGACAGATCCACAGCGCAGCGCTCAACCGCTGCACCACCAGGGAGACCCCAGAAGAGTCCTAAATTTTAAGGCAGATGGATAATTTAAAAGATCATGATAATGATGTTCAAACACTAATTCAAAGGGATATGATCACTCCTATGTTCGTTACAGCGCTATCTACAATGGCCAAACTATGGAAACAACATAACAGATTGGTGGATTAAGAAAACCTGGTGTATATACACACAGCAGAATACTGCTCAATTATAAAATTAAGTACAAGGAATATGAAAGGTATCTCAGCAGGGAAGAGGGACTGAAACTATCATAAAGGGTAGAAGAGACTGAAAGACTGAAACAGTAAGAAATATCCCTGTTCTGCTGTGAAAGCACAAACTCTCCAGGCATATGGCTCCTAGCCTTATCTGCAGGGACTCCTGGATGGGCTTTGGAAAATCAGGAAAGGTACCCTCTTCCCCACTCTCCCAACCTCCAATGATCTGGGTCTTCTCTCAGAATGAATATACAGAAACAGTGATGACCCACAGTGAACAGTCAGTCAAACAAGATGATTACATTTGTTTGTTCATGATTACATTTTTTTTTTTGTTCAAATAGAAGTTGAAATTTCATGGCACTGAACTTACTCACAAAAGTATTAGTCTTTCAGAGAACAAGATAGAATAGCCTCTTTTTTTTAATCTTCCACAGCTCCTTCTATTTGAAATCTATATTTATTTCAGGAAAAATAGCAATGGAGGGTAAGGATAAAGATTATAAATGTTTAGAGAAGAAAGAGTACATTGTAATAGATTACAGTGACGCATTTCTGATACCATCCACCTCTCTAACTTTCCATATACTACCTTTTGTTTGAGAGTAGAATAATCAGTCAATGTTAGCAGGTTATGCTGCGAATTTCTCCTTGTCCTCCGAATATTTATAGATTATACAAAAGATAAATCACCTGCTTCCATGAAGTTTATAAATTGTTTAATGGCATGTTGTTTCTAAAAGGTTAACATAATTATGCTAAAATGTATTCAGAAAAATTTAAGATTGGGAGTGATGCCATGTATGAAGAAAAAAATATCAAAGAATGAATATACACACACAACTATACAGGTACCCAGAAATACACATGACATTTATAGTTCACATAAATAGCTATTTGATAATTTAACTCTTTCTCTTTACTAAACTAGGTCAATATAAATGGAATACAGAAAGCTAGAGTATGGATCAAATAAAAAAGATTCAAAATTGGGTGCTTTGTTAAGTTGTTCAGGCATTTAGAGCATTCCCTTATGGAAAACAGAATAGAGGTGTCTCTAAACATTAAATATGGATCTGCCATTTGACCCAGGAATTCCATACCTAGGCATCTATCCCAAAAAATTCAAAAACACTAAATGGAAAGGAAACTTGCATTCACATGTCTATTGTAACATTATTTACTAAACTATGGAAACAACCTAAGTGCCCCAAAACAGATGAGTGGATCAAGAAGATGTAGAATGGAATACTACTCAATGATCAAAAAAGATAAACTCATGCCATTTGCAGAAATATAGATGGAACTTGAAAGGATAATGTTAGGCAAAATAAGTCAGAAGGAAAAAGATAAATACCAGATGGTGTCACCAATATGTGGAATGTAAAGTGACTAAATTAATAGTGCAATAAAGGCAAACTGAAAAACTAAGCCTTGAGAGCTGAACACAGAAATGAGACACCAAAGGGGAAGGGAATGGGGGAAGGAAAAGAACAAAGAGGGAGGCATAATGGTCTGTGGTGGTACAGTAGGAGTAAGTTGGATGAACTATTGTAGTAATACCTAATGGGGATATCCCAATGTTATCTCAGTTAAAAATAAATAAATTTGGGTCTCCCTGGTGGCACAGTGAGTTAAGCACAGCACTATGAAGCTATTCAGAGCCACTGCAGTACAAGTTGGATACCCAGCCAGGGAGATTCCCAAATGGTGCAACAGACCTCTCCTGCCTTGCTTGCTGCTCCCCGCAGCAGTGTACTTCAGCCGATCTGCATGTTCTACTGCCCACTCTGTCTCTGGTGAATCCTCTCACCACCCACACCTCTGGCCTACACCCCAACTTGTATGCATAAATAAATAAATGTTTAAAATAAATAATGATAAATCTAATAAAAAACAAAGGAAAAATTGCTTGTCTCTAAGTTAAAACAAACAAACAAAAAAATCCCACTGTAATAGAGTCCAGAAAGAAAATTACACAATATGGTTCATTGATCTTTGACAAATACACTATGAACATACAATGGAGGAAAAAAAGCCTCTTTTTCCAAATAGTGTTGGAAAACTTGGCCAACTATGTGCAAACAAATGAAGCTAGAATATTTCTTGACTCTATACACAAATTTAATTCAAAGTAGATTAAGGAGTTGGATAGGTTTGGTGAACAGACTGGTGAGAACATTTGGCTTTTGATTTTTTGAAAGACTTTTGATCACTTTCAATATTCGTGCTTGTAATTGGTCTTCAAGCTATTTGTCTTATTTTCAAATTGTCCATTTCTTCTAGATTTTTTAGATAGTTTACACATAGAATTTCATATGTTTCTTTGTATTCCTGTGGTAACTGTTATAATTTCACCTTTCTTGCGCTTCTGATTATTTCTGAGTTTTCTTTTTTTTTAGTGAGCTTAGCTATGGGTTTATCAATTTTGTTTATCCTTTCTAAGAACAAGTTCTTAGTTTCATTGATCTTTTCTATTGTATTTTGGTTTCTATTTCATTCTAAGTTTTATTATTCCTTCCCCCTACTGATTTTTTATTTAATTCATCTTCATTTTTTAGGTCCTTCAGATATAAATTTATATTTTTCATTTGAGAATTTTTCCTTTTCATTGATTTGGACCTTTTGGTAATTCTCATAGGGTCGACTAGCATGTCTTTTCATTTTCCTTGGTCTCTAGATAATTTTTTTATTTCTTCTTTGATTTTGCATTAACCCAGGAGTTATTCCAAAGCCTTTGTTTAGTCCCCAAATGGTAGGTTTTTGCCATGTTTATTTTTGTGGCTGATTTCTAGATTTTATATTATTGTGATCAGAAAAGAGGCGGGTAGGATATGTCACTTTCAATTTTTCATCAGGCATGTACCTAGCATGTTAAGAGACTCTTCTCATCACCTCAAATTTTGGGCCTCTCCTTCCTCCCACTGAGTGGACATCATCACTCCCAGTCTTAAACTACCCATAAGATATCAGACTATATCCACCCTGATATGCTGTCTCTATTCTGCAGGCAAACGCCTTTGCTGTCTTTTTTCACTAGCCGCCCAAAAAAAAGTGTGGGAATTTTTATTCTAAAGACGACTTCAAATAATCATGTAAATGTAAGAGTCACTATCAGAAAATACATAGGAGAAATGATACATAGCTGTTTGGACAAAATGTGGCTTTTAGTTATTATTATTATTAGTTGAGTAAAATATATTAACAGTGTAATATGAAACCTTTTTATATATATTCCCTATTCTCTTTTACTATTACAAATGGCACACATTTAGAGTTATTTTAAACCATCCTTTGAATTAATTTGCAAAAGTTTGTCACAGCTTTCATTTTATCTGCGTCAAAGCAGCGTTAAGAATTTTCAGAAAGTCACCACTCATCATCACCAATCTTCTTTTAAAATCAGTGCTCAGGGGCACAGTGAAGTGAGAACATGTTACAATTACTTTCAGGGCAATCCAACATCATTTATATAAAGGTTTTTTTTCTAGGACCAGATGGGATTCAATAAAAACTGAGAGATAAGATTTGCCCTAAAGTAGGTAAGATCTATCAGTGGAAACTGAAATATGAACAACTATCTTTAAAAAAAAGAGAGTATGTGAATATGAAAGGAAAGAAGCAATTATCACCAGTCTAGAAAGCCAAAGAATAAATAAGGGCATGACACGAGTTGGGTTCTAATCGTGGAGTAGCATTTTAGCAGGTATTTCTCCTTCAAAAGGAGAAATATTAAGCAAAAGTAAGTAAGTGAATGTATGCTCTGTGTTGTAGAAGACAGCCTGTGAAAATGAGAGCAATGTACGTGCCATTCAAGTTACTTTCAGTTCAGACTTGAAGAGACTTTGCACCACTTAGTGAGCTCACTGATAACCAGGATTTTGTACTTGTTCATTTTACTTAATTTTTGGTTTGTGTTTTCAAGTAGAAAAATGTCAGCAACAATAAATTGTCCACATGTCTATTTTGCCATTCAAATGAAAAGTTTAATTGAACCTCAGGGAAAAAATGTGCATTCTTACAGCTTTAATTATTAATATACTGTCCAAGTCCTCAAACAGTATCAAGACTTTTTTCATAACACAATATTTTCCTTTCAAAAATTTGCAACATGATATATGAATGTTATATAAATAATTTCAGTAATAGCCATGTGTATCAAGAAAACTAAGATAATATTTCCTTACAACTAAATTATCCCCATTCCATGCCTAGTGATGATAAATAAGGGTATGCACTTTGATAGCATATATTGTACATATTATATGCAGAGATTTTCTTTATGTAAATGTCTCATAATATAGACATTGTCCTGAAACTTAGCATTCTTTTTCACTTAACAATAGTATCCCATAACCCACTTTCTGGTATTATAAAAATATCACAATGAACTTTCTTTATCTTGCATGTCTCTTAATATACAAGTGCAAATTTGATCTGGTATTTTAAAACATTGTGAACATACAAACTACAGATATTAATCAAGAATTTCTAAATTTTAGAAATCACATGCTTGTTTCTTTGTTTTTTTTAAATGTATCTTTAGGGTGTGGCTTGTGTGTAGCTAGAAGTTACAGTGCAGCAGCAGCAAAGTAGGCTACTGTGGTGGTCACCGAGACGGTGATGGAAGAAAAGGAAGATGGCAGATTTTCTGCAAGGATTGGGATTGCCTATATCTAATAAAAGCAGTATTGGTTGATTTCATGCAGACTTTATGGAAAGTCTCAACTAATGTTTCTCAGTCTACCTGCCCACAAGGGAGTACCCATCTGAACAGATTACGACAGAAAAGACAAACATCCTTTTTTGCATTATCATGGCAATGGGACAAAAAGAATCTCCCAAGAAAAAAAAGCAGGAACGAATGAAACTAGAGGATGAGCACTCCGGGCCGACCCACTCCCACCCCCTCACATAGCCAACTCACATGTGCAGCTCAGACCGAGGGTAGTCTGGAGGTGCACAAAGACACTTAAGACTCACACACCTTCACAGGTGCTTCTTGTCTTCTGTGCTCCCATTCCACAGTAGGTAAGTGCCCCTCTTACCACCCTCATCCCCCCACCCCACTGTCGAGTTGGGGAGTTAGACCATTGTAAAATGCACCAAGTGATGGTTTCAGGGGCCATCATACAGTAATGTGATAATGGTAGATTGGTAGTGCATTTTAAAAAATATTGATTGCACAATAATCCACATGCCAAAGTGATACATATTGGAGAGACCCATTCCAAACATCTTAAAGAGACTCCATCCACCAGTGTTTTTTTGTATTTGAGAGTCTGTAGATTGCCCATATTGTATCTGGGTGGAATATTATTTTTCACTTTTATAATAAAGATTTTAGGATTTTCTCTTCTATTGAATTTGGAGATTTTTGTCTTTTATCAATTTATGAAAATTCTCAAACATCATCTATGTGATTATTACTTTTTCTTCCTTCTTTCTAATTTGTCCATGTGCAATTTTTATCATCAGCATGTTGAAGCGTCTAATCACTGTGTTCCTTTTTATTTTGTTGGCTGATAATTAGTTATATTTAAAAATTTTCATTTTAATGACTATCCTAGTGAATATGTATAGAACTTCAGGCACTTTTGGAAATTATTGGCATTTGCATAATTGTTCTTTATATATGGAAATGTAAAGATGCATATGTCCTATAAACAAGTAATTTCAAAAATAATAGTGCTCAAAGTAACATTTTTATAATAGGAAATATAAAAAGATAGAACACAATTTATCTATCATCAGCAATGCAAAGGAAACATGAGAGTGAAAAATAAAATAGATGAACTAGATCTGCATGCATTAACAGTGTTGAATGAAAAATGATTTTGAGCAAAAAAAAATTGAGTGAGGGAAATAACACAAAATATGTTTCCTTTATATAAAGATCAAAATCAGGAAAAAACTAATGAAAGTATTTAGAGATAAATTCTAATGTAAAAAACATTTCATATGAAAAACTATTAATATAAAATTTATAAGAGTGGTTAACTTCTGGAAGGAAAGAAAGAAAAGCTTCTGGAGGGACACAGGAGAATTCAAGGTTATGAGTGATACTCTGCTTTTTACTCTGATTTGGGGGTATATGGGATTTGTCTGTGTCAATAGTTAATAATGCTTATTAATGTGCAGTAGTCATTATAAGTCTGTATGTGTATATATACAACAATTTCTGGGTGGAGGGGGCAAGTGGAAAGAAAAAACATAAATTTATGTCCGGAGGTGTATGTTATCTAAAATATTAACTATTATCTGGAGCTATATGTTGGTTATATGCTTACCAGCTGCTGAAATGTAGAGCTGGCTTTTTACAAATATTTCTTCATTGCCTTCTGTTCAATTTTAATGCCACTTCTCAGTATTTCAACTTTAATTGACTGTAGTCTCCCTGATAGTTAAGAAAATGGAAGATGTCCAAGTTTATTCAATTGTTATATTTAATTTAATGGTCAATTTAAAAGCACTTTTAACCTGAAAATTGATCTACATAGTTCTTAGAATGGAGACTTCTATAAGTTCTACAGAGTTAGATTCATACCTTGATGAGATTTTTATTTAAAGACAATGCTATAACTTTCTACATTAAAAAAAATATATTCAGAGAAGCTGTGGTTATTTTTAATAACATATTCTTTCACTTGTATATAACCTAAGTAATAAATCCAACTCAAGTGGTATGACACTGAACTTTACTTCTGAAAGAAAACAACAACACATTAAAATATTCAGTGCAGCATTTTATCAAAACCAGCTGCTTATCTGAAAAATTGCCTTTACGGTCAAAGTGAATTAACCTGCCTATACAGCTCTCCTTCCAATAGTAGCCAAGCTGATGTAGATAAGTGAAAATAACCACACACACACAAAAAAAAAAAAACCTGATAAAAAAACATACAAATACATTAGTGGAAATATTATTATGACTTAGGACTATATAGGAGTTTGTGCTTCATGAATAGAAAGCTTAGTTTTTGATCAGTATTTCTATAAAGTTCATTCTGATTCATTTAAATAAAATTCAGTTTATTATATTTTTCCATTTCTATTGTAACTTGGGATGGGAAAATTCTTTTTTATATTTTCCTGTAGAACAATTAATTTTTGAAAGATCTAAAGGAATAAATATAGTGAAAGATAGGCCTCTATAAAGTGTCCAGAGCCGGCTTTTCCCAAAAAGTGTCACCTAGTCAGCTAGAACTAATATCAGTTTAGGTCCTGAAGGCTTCATGTGAAATTGTTACCATTATCATAAGTTAAGAAGACTACTCAGATTTGGGGTCACTTTGACCATAAAGGCAATTTTTCAGAGAAGCCCTTAGCAACTGGTTTTGATAAAATGCTGCAACCTGTCTCTGGCAGAGTAAACATCTACAGCATCTGGATTAGTTGTATGAGTACTCCTCACTCCTTGATGCCCCTAACCTATTCATTAGCTTAGAACTAAAACTTCTGATTTTTTTTTAAAGTTACAGTCATATAAAGTCTCCATAAATATGTAATTAAATTTATTCTTCTTTCCCCTACTAATCTGTCTAATGTTCATTTATTTGCTTAATTACTTTGAGAAGAATCTCAGAAGTACAAAGCAAATCCCCCCCCCATGCCCCAAAAAAAGTGTAACGGAGTGGGCCCCAGGAAAAGGGGAGTTTCCAGGTTCCCTGTCCCACCCAGAGAAGGGTAGAGCTGAGCAGGGAGGAGAAGCTGAGAGGAGACTGGGGGAAGGAAGGAAGAAGGAGGGAGAGCAAGAAAGATCTGGAGGAGGCACATGGAGCAGAGAGACATGTGAAGAAGCTGCACTTGCTTCTCAGACCTGAACTTGTACCATGGACTTGAGGGACATGGAAAAAGACCCTTGAAACAGACATTGATTTTGCTGTTTTCCTCCCAGACCTGTCTGGCTGTTTCTGACTCTTTCCTATCATTCCCCACCAGGAGGCACCTTAGACTGGAGGGAAGCTTTTGGGTCTCAGCAGTCCTGTTTTGGGCCAACCCTGTATGACTGGACATTTACCCATGAGGGGATAGGTAATTTCAGGTGCTTGATTTGAAAATTACATTCTTTGTCTTTTCCTTCTCTCTTTTTTTTTTTATACAAGCTGGGGTACAGGCCAGAGGTGTGGGGCGGTGAGAGGGTTCACCAGAGACAGAGTGGGAAGCAGAAGAGGCAGATCAGAAATACACTGCTGAGGGGAACAGCGGGCGAGGCAGGAGAGGTCTGCCACACCATGTGGGATTCTCCCCGGCTGGGCGTCGAACTCACGTCGCCGCTGCCAACAGCTCCACAGCGCAGCAATTAACTGCTGCGCCACCAGGGAGGCCCTGTCTTTTCCTTCTCTTTATTGCACACTAATTTTATGAAAGCCCCTTTCCATTAAAGGTCTTATGCACTAGAGTATGTTTTGTCTTGATGTGGCAGATGACAGAACCTATTTAGAGTGGGCAGGTTTAGGGGTTCTCAGGTGTCCCTTACCCTGCCCTTACCCTGTAACAAAAGCACTCTGTGTAATAAAATACCTGCGCTAGTAATCGCTGTAACCTTTATTACTTTTTTTAAATTTTTTTATTTCCCCACCACCACCATCACTTGCATTCCCTGTCCTTTTCCCTCCCTGATCCCCCTTTACCTAAGAACCCACAAGATGTGTATGGATGTCCACTGGTTTTTGAAAGCTTTTTTCAACATCATACTGTCTGCTATGTAAAAGTTGTAACCTTTAGCATACATAGTTATGTTTTTTCTAATTGTTAACTTATTAACTCACCTAAAAACTAAACTCGGCAGCATGAATCACACTCCTTTCCAATTATTGGCTGTTGACAGATGAAATGAAGAGATGTGAAGTCTCATAAAATCATGAGGTCTCTGGTCACAGTGATGGAGGCTAAGAGTAGAAAATTTAGGATGGAGGCATCAAAAGACAAGAAACTGCCACACACAAGGCCAAAAGCTGGAGGTGGGGGTAGAAATGATTAACGTAGTTGTTAAACAAGCTATAGAAAATAAAAGTATCCAGAGGCACAGACTGAGGTGCAGACCAGGTGGGGAGACTGAATTGAGGGCCATTGTAAAAGAATCGCCAGTCCTTCACAAATTGACCCAGTCAAACCAAATAACAGAAAAATCCTTAGGCACCAACCCTAGAAATAATTAATAGAAATAATAATCCCACAGAGGAATGAGCCCCTCCCAAAGAGAAGACTCTATTAGTGCAATCTCTGCACTGGCAGGAGACAGGAACTCTCCAGCCCACCTGTGACTATGCAGATGCTTCTCTTCACCAATCTTTTCCCTTTGCAAAGCAACAGAGGCAGCTCTCCTCCAAGGCTGTCTGCTTGGGCTCTCTTTTAACAAACGTGTGCAGTTTAGAAGCAGCTCTTTCTGCCCGCTTGTGTCTGTGTAAGCGTCCTTTCCTTTCCTTCCCTTTTTATAATAAACCTGCCCCTTTGAATATAACTAAATGTCTCTCTCATGAAGAAACTTTCCTGGGGAAATTCACCATGTGCCACTAAAAGGTGAGCTCTAATGAAACTTTTCTCATAGGTAACCCAAGGACCATGCTCTCTGAACCCAAAACCTCTTCAAACCGACATCAACCAGTTCTACCTGGACAGCACCAACATAAATGACCACCAGTTTCAGAGAAGTAGGAAAAACAAATTTTTCTGGACAACTGAGTCATGCTGACCAACAGAAAACTCATCTATTCCTACCCTGTTACACAGGCCTACCCCCGTCAAAAAATTGAGACCGTTTCTTAAGCACATAGATCCCCATCTCCATAGCTTACAGGTATTCTAAGTAAACCTCACCTCCTAACCCTGATACTGGAATCGCAGCCAGCCTCGGTTCCCTTGGCCAATAAAAAGAAGTAGTTGAGGAGAAGGAAAGTAGGTTAATTTATCAACAAATTGAGGAGGGCAACAGACTCGTGTTGGAAAAAACACTGCCCTGCTCTATGGCAGAGGACAGGGATATTGATCCAGAATTATCAGTGAGTGGAGGTTGGTAGGGTTGGGCAAGGGTGGGCTTGTCTGTCCTTGCTACACAAGCATCTGGTGATTTGTCTGACAGCAGCTTGCTTTCACCATTATCTTGTGGTCAGCAATTCTGATGTTATCTTTGTAGCACTTTTCCCTTGGAATGTAAAAAAAAAAAAACAAGAGAAAATAAAGGAAATGGGAAAGCTTATCTGGTGGGAGGAAGAGAGACATACACTTTGTTGCTGCTTCAACCCCAGACCTTGTCTTTTATACTGGCTTACGAGTGTGGTGAGTAGCAGATATTTCCCTGGCAACACCAACACTGATAACAGTATTTTTCTCTGTGAGATCACAGCAATGGAGAGAAAAGAATTAAAATAACTGAAAGAATGTGCTTAAAGAACTGTAAATTTTATATATTCCTTCAAGTTATTAAATTATGAATGTTTATCTGTGCTCAGTCAAACACACTTAAGGTGTATGCCACCATTAAAAACCTCCAGAAGTTGTGGCAACCACAGTAATTCTAGAAATACAGTTTTCTGCCAATTTTAAGTATCCAATTGGCCAAAGGCCCAGGTCCAAAATAGTAAGGACTGCCTGACTGGTAAAATATAAATTCCCATGAGACTTAGATTAGGGTTATTTTGTTCATCTTACCTATAAAAGAATGGTTTGGGATCTTTAGTTTTTCATTAAATTTTAGAAAGTTGTTATATGATTGATATTTGGGTCATAAAAAGTTACTAAAATATGGACATGAGTAAAGAGAGATAAGGTAAATAGAACTACAGATACAGTTTTAATAAGAACTAAAATACATATTTCTATTAACAATGCACTAAAATATGAATGTTAAAGTATCATGTTTAGTACTATAAACTGAGATAAATGAATTGGCTTAGCTAAAGTTTAATAGACTAAAAATGATTGCTCAGTGTCAAGATGTTGATTTCTTTTGAGAAGTGATTACATAGCAAAGGGAATATAATTTTTAAGAATACATGCAATATACCATTTATAGTTGCAATTAGAGAGTATGAATAATAATGATAAACAAGATTATCTTGTTAAAGTTAAAATGAGAAGCTTATGAAGAAGGTATATGTGTAAAATGTGGGAGAAGTAGGCTTGGAAGTTTTCAGAGTAATTATCATACCAAATAGCTAATTGAATCAAGTAAAGATATTGAACCCCTTAGAAATTAACTGCAATAAAAATCTCAGTGATAGTTAGACAAAGAATTTATTAGATAATTAAGGTGAGAATTCAAGCACAGCAAGAAGTCTGACACTTTATGAGAACTGTTCCAGTATTCACATGTTTGAAGTTAGTCTATATAGGTAGGAAAAGTGAGTTACTGACATTAAACATACAATTATTCTTGACAGGGGGCCTTCTGATTCTAAGTTCTTTGACCTAATGATATGCTGTTTCCCTCTATATGCAGTATGCAGAAGAAGTCAATTTGAGGTTAAATCTCATTCTTTCTAAAGAATGCACTGTGGAGATGCAAAGACCGGGCATTCATTGTTTAATCTTCTTTATCTATCTTCTTGGGTTAATAACTAGTTGAAAATGCTGGTTTTACATGCAGGCAGTAAGTCGTGCACTGTTTCACAGACTTCAAGTCTATGCCATTGACTTTGCTCTCTTGTCTGCTTGAGCAGGGAGGAGTATATTTTACGGTTTGTTCACAAAGTGATGGACCTGGAGCCAACATTTAAACAAAACAGTTTGGAATTATTTTAAAATACATTTGATGTTTAAAAATATGGACCTTCCATTTAATAGCAGCATGTACAAACCGAACCACTGAAAAATGTCATTAGATAGAAAGAGATAATGCAGAGAAGTTTCCCTCAAGTTTCTGTGCCAGAGGAACTGGATGGCACTTCCCAGAGTTACTGAGATAGACATGTTTTACTTTTGGTGTTCAACATCATATGTTATATGCTTGTTAATTTATGACATCGTATACCTGAAACCTATAGAACATTAGAAACCAATATTACTAAAATAAAAAAAAATGAAAGAGGAGACAAAGAATTTTCTATTTTTACAAACACACTTGTGAAATTCTCATTTTCAAATACCTGTTTTAAAGTTAAGTAGGAAATTTAGTTAATCTTACCACTGAGAAGGAACAATTTGCAAAGAAGACAATTTTTCTTTCCATTTATATCTGGGCAATTTAAATTTCTCACAAATACATATATTTTTTCAGCTCTTCTTAATGAGCAAATGAGCTATTATTTGTTTATGAAACAGTAAACTTGTTTTTCAGTTAGTGGCAGCCTAATGTATTACTATAATTGAGACATCACCATAAAAAGGGAAGGTGCAATGTTCTCTGCTCCGCCTAATGATGGGTGGAGCTGGGTGGCCAGGTGAGGCCATATTAAACATGGAAAGCAAGCAGACTCAAAGGAGACACACAGAAGAGTTCCAAGAGAGGAGCCTGAGAAGGGCTTGCTTGTTTCTCTGTTTTGAACTTGTACCAGGGACTTGGCGGACATGGAGACATGTGGAGTCAAGACATTACCTACAAGTTTTTTTTTTTTTTTAATTACCCTTTCTTCTTTTCTTTCCATGCACAGTAATCCTATCAATGTTCTTTTATACTAAGTATATTTTGTCTTTGTGCATACGGATAGCTAGACCCCCTTTAGAGTGACAAGTTTGCGGTCCCCAAGGTCCCCTTCAGTCTCCTGTTAATCTTACTGTTAAGTCTTCAGATTACAAAATTAATTACATGTTCAAGGTCAAGGAACTCAGATTAAAAATGAGTAACTTTTTTACTAAATTCATTACTGGCAGTTAATATGAGAAAGTTAAGTGGGAATTATATGTCAGAGTGGAAAGTGTGATTTTACTTTAATTTATACCTACAGTGAAATTCAGGTACTTAAAAGTACAATTTCTAAATTACTCTGTATGCTGTATAACACCATTGAGACATAAAATTTTATTAGAAATTCCAAGATTGCCCAATTTGCACCTGGAAACTTGCATATTTACTCAGAAAAACTAACAAATTCATACTTCTCTGCATATGATTATCAAATGGTGTGTCAGGAAAAAAATAAGTATTTAAGTATATAAATAAATATGTAGATAAATAAGACAGCATAATATCAAACCAAATAAACATGTCTTGTTTTATGCCTTGAAGCTAAAGTAGAAATTGACATGATCAGGGATGACTGAGAATGGGCCTCCAAAAATCCTCTCCTCTACAAACACATTGAGAATACTGTCAAAATCAACTTTTTAGAACCCTGAATATCAACCAAAAGCTTGTTATATACAAGGAATAGTTATTTAATCAATGAAAAACACTGAGTGACCATAGGAACAGCAATAAACAATTATATAGCATGTAAAATTGATTTAGTCCAATTCCTTTTGCCCAGACACCTGGTACCCTTAAAACCAATAGGTAAACAGCCACTGGATGGGGCAGACTAGGGCCTGGGAACATCTAAAGCCTCATCTCAGAAATTTCTCATTATTTGGCCTGCGTGGCATTTGCCTGAAGACTCCCACTTACTAGATTTATCTGTATTCAATCTCACAATTCACTCAGTGCAGACAGCGCTTTTCTTTAGGGCATTTGTCAATAGCAACCAAAGACAGTTTTTCACATTGTAGCTCTAAAATAATGAGTCAAAATACAGGGGAAAGTTATCTAATCAAAAATTTTAAAAGCTGAGCAATGACATATTTACATGGAATTTTGAAAACCTCTGACTTTTCTGAAAATTTACGATGTTACCACATGTGCAAGACTGAATGAAATTTGTTATAAAGGCTTGCAAAAATATAGGAAGGATTTGTTCAAGAAAAAAAAAAAAACAGTTAAATCTAGGAAAGAACAAAGAGAAAATTTCACGTAGCTGGGTGTTGAAAACGTGCCCAAACATACACACAAAGCTCCTTAACAAAGAGTGATAGACAGACAGACCTGAACACAGGTATTTAAGGAAATGTGTGTCTGTTCATTAGCTGACCAGTAATCTAAACAAGTAAAAACCTTAGCAAATCTACATGCTAAAGAATATAAACTAAATTAACAGCTATAACAGCAACGATACCTGAAGTATGTGTGTGGGGTGGGGGGGAGATCCTCTACTTACAAAACTAATAAACATACATCCAAATTGCCTCAATAAAAATTTTAAATTAAAAAAAATGAACAGCTACAACAAAGAATAAAACAAAAACAAAAACAAAACTTAAGAATGGAAAGAACCTGTTTTGCAGAGTTGCCACACTATATTACATAAACTGTCAAGTTGTTGGGGAAAAAAAACTATAAGGCATAAAATTGAACAAAAAATTTGGCTCATAATGAACAAAAAAGGCCCCAGAAAAAGAAATTATTGGTTTGATTAGGCAAAAAAGAATAATAATAATGATAATAATAAAATCAGTAATCCTCAATATTTTCAAATAAACAAACAATATTTAAAGAACCAAAGAAAGTGAAAATGTTTCATAAAAGAAAAAATATTGAAAAAAAACTATAAAGAAGAATAAAAGAAATTGTGCTGAAGAGTACAACAGTTGATACATAGAATTCATAGAGATCTTCAATATACAATTTGAGCTGGCAAAACAATATATCATGACTTAAGAGAGAAGAACTGACATTATTCACAATAAGGAACAGAGAAAAAATGAATATGTGTGTGTGTGTGTATACATGATAAAAAGTGAAAGTGACATTAAAACAGAACACACAAATTATCTTTTTAATACAAAAGAAGGCAGTATAAAAGGGCAGAAGAAACAGAAAAGCACATAGACATAGAAAATTAACATAAAGATCAGACATAAATCTGTAGTATCTAATTAAATTAAATGTAATAAATGAAATATATCAGAATTTTATAGGATATAAAACTATCTCTATTTGCAGGTATAGACTTTTACATACAGAAAATTCCCAAGAAATCCAAACACACAATAAAATCTATTCATATAACCTCACATAGCAAAGTTACATGATCCAAAAAGAAATCAACTATGTTTTTATACACTAGTACTGAACAATACAAAAATGAAAACAAGAACCCAATTACAAATATAATGGCTTTAACGAAGTAAAAGGTATAGCAATAACTTTAATAAAAGCAATGTAATACTTTACCCAGAATACTCTAAATCATCATTCAAATACATCGAAGAAGACTAAAATGGAATGCCATAGGGGATTCATGGATCAAACATGCTTAATATTAAGATGGCAATTACTCCCCATAGTGATCTTCATATTCAGAGCAATCACCTTCAAAAAAGTTCAGAAGGTTTTGTTTTTGAAAAATCAATAATCTGATCCTGAAATCCATGTAGAAATGCAAGGAATACAGAAGAACCCAAGCAACCTTGAAAATGAAAAGCAAAGTTGTTGGACTCATACATCTCAATTTTAAAACTTAATAGGAAATTACCATATATTAGACATTTGTGGTACTAGCCTGACAACACGCAGAGATCAATGAAAAAAAAAATACAGAGATCAAGTTCATAAATAAGCTTTCATATTTGTAGTCAATTAATTTTCATTAGGGGAAAAAATAGTCTTTTCAGCAAATGGTTTTGAAACAACTGTACAGACATGTGGAAAGGAATGAAATTGAAGTCTTATCTGATAATGTTGCAGAGGCATCTCCATAAAAAGGGGGAGGTTCCGTGTTCGCTGCCCCATGTAAGGAAGGGGTGCACTGAGCAGCCAGGAGACTTGGAGGATACTGGAAGGACACAGAGAGATAGAGACTTGGAGAAGACATAGAGGGGGCACAAGGAACACAGAGACATGTGAGGAAGAAGGCCTGATTGCATCTCAGATTCAGATTGCACTAGGAACTTGGGGGACATGGAAGGAGACACCTGAAAGAGAGAGAGGTGAGAACCCCTTGGGGAGATTGACCACAGCAGCAATTGCCTTGATTTATCCCCTGCCAGGGATGCCTTATATTTGTGCCAAGCATTTGGGCCTCTGCAGCCCCGCTTTGGGCCAACCCTGTTTGGGGGGGCATTTATGCAGAGGGGAACTGGGAATTTTAATGGAAGACTACAATATTTCTCTTCTCTCTATTCGTACTCACTCATTCTATTAAAGTTCTTTCTTTCACACTGAGAGTATGCTTTGTCTGTGTGTGGTGGATGGCAGAACCCATTTAGAGTGTGCAGGTATAAGGGTCCCAGAGTATCCCTCAGTCTGCACACTAACAATAACATACACCAAAATTAACTAAAAATATGCCAAACACCTAAATGCAAGAGCTCAAAGTATAAAACTATTTTTTTCTTGCATTTTAAAAGAACAGGTTTTTTAGGCAAATGAGAAATAAAAAAGCGACACCTGCACAGACACATGCTGGCAGAGAGTTGCTTTTCAAGGGGAAAAAGTTGGTGAAAAGAAACTCCTGCATAGTCACAGGCAGGCAGAAGAGCTGCCTCAACTAACTCTAAAAGACATGTGCTCGTGACCTTGGTTTAGGCAATGATTTCTTCTGTCGATACCATAAGCACAAGCAACAAAAGAAAATTAAAGTTAAACTGAACTTAAAAATTAAAACCCTATGCACTTCAAATTATACTATCAAGAAAGTGAAAAGAATACCTATAGGTTGGGAGACAAATTTATAATTTATATATTTGATAAGACTATATTATCCAGAATATATAAAGAATTCCTATAACTCAAACATAAATGACAACCCAATTAGAAAAAATAAGCAATGGGAAAAATGATCAAAAGCTTTAAATAAACACTATTTCAGGGAAGAAATAAAAATTGTCAGTTAGCAAAAGGAAAGATACTCAACATTGAATGTAATTAGTCATTAGGGAAATGCAAAACAAAACCAGTAGATACTAGTTCACACCTGGTAGGAAAAGTTATTAAAAAAACAGAAAACATTAAGTATTAGCATGCATGTCAAAAAATCGGAACCTTTATACATTGCTGATGGGAATCTAAAAAAAATAGTATAGCTGCTTTGTAAAAACAGTTTAGTAGTTTCTCCAGAATTCTTCAAATTTTGAGTTTCTCCAATTTCTCCTTTTAACTTAGAATCCAACAATCCCTCTCCTAGCTGTAGTCAAAGATAATTGAAAACACAGGCCCACACATGGATGTTTGCAGTGCATTTTTCAAAAATCCAAAATGTGGAAATGTCTATTAACAAAGATTATTATATCAATTTAAATATATCGTGAAAAGAATGAAGCATCAATGCAGGCTGCAACATGAATAAACTCTGAACATATTATAAAAGTGTTAGAGTACAGAATGAAGAGTACTTCTGGGACCTCCAAACCTGCATGTTCTAAATGGGTTCTGCCATCTACCACATAAAGACAAAGCACATTCTTTGCGTGAAGGAAATTTAATAGGATAATGCTCAGAAAGAAAGAAGACAAAAAAGGTATTAGTTTCCCAATAAAACACCCATCCCCTATGGGGTAAATGCCCAGGCACAGGGTTGGGCCAAAGCAGACCACTGAGGTTGTTGCAGAAGTTGACAGCAGGACAACCAAGCAGTACTCAGGAACACAGTGAGCACAGGAAATTTATTATGCCAGCGGACCCAAGGGAGTAACCTTGAAAGCTTGGGCCCCAAACAAAGAGACCAGGGGGGTTTTATACAAGGTAGCTTCGGTGTGACCCTTGGTGGGTTACAGGGAAAGGTGATCTCAATGGAGGGGGAGGTTGTTTCAGGGGTCTTATCAGTGATTTCCGGATAGGAGTTTTCCGGGCAGGAGTTTTATCGATAAGTGGTCATATTCCTCCTTGGTATGGGGGCTGTGTTTTCCTATTTTCCCCGTTCAAGGTCTGAAAACTTTCCACAAGTCTAAAGCACCTTCTGGTGGAGAAACATAGAAAAGGGGGAGAAGGGGCCAGGCAAGGAACAAAATCAAAGCACAAATCAAGGTAATGGCTGCCATGGTCAGCCTCCCATGGGTCTCTTCTAAGTGTCTTTATATATCTCAACTCCATGTGTCTCCTCCTATGTCTCCTAAGTCCCGGGTGCAAGTCCAAGGCTGAGAAGCAAGTGGGCCTTCTTCTTCACATGTCTCTCCTCCACGGGTCTCCTCCAAGTCAGTCTTCTTCAATTTCTCACCCCTACTCACTTTCCTTGGATTGGGCAGGGAACCTTTTTTTAATGGAGATTATACTCTGTAACCATAGGTGTAAGAATCCAGTCAAAAAGTACCCCTTATTGTATGAATAAAACTACATAAACTAGACAGTGGGCAATCCTAAGAGAGCAAAAGGAAAGCAGGGGTTGTTAATGCCTGGGGAGGAGAATATTAGGTGACTGCTACTGGTTGCAAGGCTCATTTTCAGAGTGATGAAAATGTGTTAGGCAGGAGTGCATCTTAGGATATGCCAGGATATTGGTCAGACTGAGGCTGACCAAGACATTGTCAAGTAGAAAGCAGCATTTTCTCCTCTGAAGATGGGAGGCGAAGATGGGAGAGAAGGGGTAGGTGGCCTCTACCCCTTCTCTGATAGTGACTGTCACTATTTCTAAGAAGGACCATTTCTTAATACATGCCTCGGACAAAATAAAAAGTTTTCACCATTAATGACCCACTAGGCTAATGTTAAGGAATTCACTATGAAGAGGTCATAGGCACAAAATAGAGATGGAGTGACGTCATGGAAAGTATAGCAAAGCAAGGAGCCCAGCCCTCTAATGATGATGGGCTAAAATTGCCTAAATGAAGCTTCCACCTATTTCCTGGGGAGCAGCATGCACACCCTGTCCCTGATGCTACTCCCTTATGCTGAACTGCATACACTTCAATAAATTCTTATGTGTTACCTATAGGATGAGAGTCTTTATTATTTCTATTTCTCAGAGAACTCCAAAACCCAGAATCCAGTAACAAAAATATTCTGCTTATTCTGTCCCTTCAATTGAATGAGTGATTAAAAAAAAATATTCTGCAATTATATAGTGGTGATTGTACAGTATGTAAATCTAAAACTTACTGATTTTTCTACTTTAAAGGAGTGAATTTTATGACACGGGAATAACATCTGAATAAAAAATAATAAATGAAACTTTTAAAGATATAGACAATTATATGCTTTTAAAGTTGAATTATTTTTCAGCAATTAGTACACTTCAGCAGACACTGGATCTAGCTGCAGTAGGTAAAACAGAGAATAAAAATAAAACTGTTTTAAGAGACTTTGAAAGAAGAATGAAAACAGAAGCACCCTGAGCCTAATTTCATGTGCATTTATAAAAAGTGATGTATACTTACATTAATAAAACAGAATGTTAAACATACTTTGCTTCATAGTGGTATTCTGAAATTTCCAAATGTTCCTATCTCTTAAGTGTCTTACAGAGTAAGAAACAGAAGTTTAAGGAACAGTCTCAGTGAATAAAAACACTTGAAAATGAGCAATCATAAAGTCTCTCTGTGGAATTAATAGAATGATAGATAAACACGCATTTAAATTTAGTATCTGTCTAAATGCATTATATTTACTTCAGACAATTTGAATCCAAGATAGAAGGAAATTAAGGTTATTGAATAAGTTGGTAAATTTCAAATTATAGTGTGGTTCTCGATTTTTGGTAAACAGCATATTATAGAGAAAAAAGTATATGTGGTAAACTAGTGGACAATGCCCATTAATATTCTCAACATGCAGCAAAAATATGCAAAAAAAATGTCAGGAGTAGTCAGCCTTTAAATTAGATTGTGATAATTACATACCTCATGAGTGAAAGGCCAGTCCAGTGTGTACATTAACGCTGTTATAGATATATCTAACTTTTATTAAAACATGTATTTCATTACAAATTTCATGTGGTGTGAAAGGGCAAAAAAGATATTTTTACTTCCTCTTTATGAATTGTTGCTGCAGCAAGCCTGAATTTTTTTAATAAAATAAAAAAAGGCAACAGCAGTGCATGTTGTACATGCATAAATATAATGAGCTCAACATGGGCAGAGAGAGTATAAAACCATTCACTGTGTTACTTTAAAAAAAAATACCAAAAGTCACCAAGTGTCAAACACTTAGAGCTTGTTCAATGTCTCTTGATATGAATAATACTTTGGGGTACTCCTCTCAGAAAGGTTCAGGGCTGTTTTCTGTATCATTTGCTATCAGAAATGGAGCAGATGTTAAGTGCCAAGGATCACAAATGACTCGCCTTAGTAACTGTTTTATAATAATCTGTGAAAACAAACAAAAGAAAAGACATCAGAATGTACATATTTAGAGTGGGCAGGGAGTTTATAAAAAAATGAAAAACAAAGTTCTATATAAACTTTTAATTTATTCAAGTGTATAGCTGCCTATTAGAAAATAAAAGTCTCGTTTGGATGATAGTCTATATGTATCTGATCTTATCCTTGATATGTCTGTGAAACTAATCTCAGAGATAGCACATATATTATCCAAAAAAAAAAAAAAACTTGTGAAATGTGAAGAAACACATAATTAATTATAATAAGATGTATTATGTTGGACTACTGTAAATGATTTAATAAGAAAACTGGCAATTTTCTCCCCTAAAACAGTAATAAAACTGACAAAAATTTCAAAACCACCATTCAAAACTCTGGAAAGTTTCCTTTTTAACACACTGCAATTAAGCAAAAGAACCAGACAAAACTAGTGTAGATTTATAATGCTCAATTTTCGCAGGCTGTGATATCAATTTGTCATGTAGCCATTTGTTTACCAAATGAAACCACATTGAACAGAATCATCTGGGTTTATTTACATAGGGCACTGGTTACTTATCAGGATTGTTGTGTTGAGCTTAGGAGAGGACATTTCAACCCACCAGTGCAGTTTCTCATTGGTAACTCAAGGGTTCACGTCTTTCTTGCTTCCAGCTGAGTTGTCAGCACCACCTAATGAATCCTCCCATTGGTCTGAAAGCCAAATAGATAATTGACTGCTGAGCAAATGGCTTCTAAGATGCAGAATAAAAGAAAGCTAACATTTTTGAGTGCTAGAATTGACAAAGGAGGCCTCTTTTGAACTGAAAAATTTCATAGACATGGGAAGAGCTCTTGAAGAAAATAGGCTGTACTTGTTAGAGATCCAGCCTGGAAGAAAAACATTTAAAATGCTGGTAATAGTGTAATTATGTTCACAGGCTTTGGCTTCTAGTTTTTCTAAGTTTCCTCATCCATTTGCATTTTTAAAGTATAAGATAGCCTAAAGAATCCATTTTGCTTTATTAAAAGATAGTAAAACGTGGAAAACCAAGGCAAATGACATTAATAGCTGGAAGCTAAACATTTCAATACAGGTCTTAATACACTTGAGAATAAAATACTTTGAGAGGAAAAAAACATAATTCTGAAAGACAGAAGTATTTCTGTTTTTTTTTTTTCCTTTTTGGCATAAAAATTTGCTTCTACTCACAGTAGTGATTTGATGAAACAGGTGATTTGGTGAAATTAGGATCCTGCAGAAATTACTGTATATTGCAGTGATGGGGAAAAAATGGTCATCAAGAATAGAGCCAGAAGGAGAAAATGCTTCAAAGCCCTATTAGAAGAACTGTGAATACTGATTAGTGGAAAACAGTATCCCGTCTGCAATAACAACAGAACTGATAGTCACGGTGTACATGTGATCCAGTGAGAGTTGTGAAAATTAAAGCCAGTCTTGAACTTCATTTGGGGTCTGGGAAGATTCTACAATTAAGTACTCCTTGTTTGCTCATTCTTTTTTAATCCATAAGAATTAATACTTATTTTAAAATTCCCTGGATATAAATAAAATATAACAACATCTATACAACAATTTCTAACATTAAGTCCTAAATAAATCCCAGTCACTCTTCAGTGACCTTTATGAGCTTTACCCCCAATAAGTTATGAGGAATTTGAGCTGAAATAAGTGCTGGTCCAATGTTCCTCATTTGCAAATGGGCAGAACTGGAATATGACAAAAAGATTTCTGAATCCAGAATGAATATATTTAAAGAACTAAAAACTCTTCTAGCAATCTTCCTTTAAACTCTTTTGGTCATTCAACATAGAACTATATAGTCTGAAGCATGTTGACAAATCAATTAACTAGGCATGATCCCTTCTACTATGAAGACAGGTGTACCAATAAATATATGTCATCATATGTGCATAACAGTAAACACAAGAAACTAGAATATGCAAATTAAAATCATAATGAGATAACGCTATACACCCACTAGACGACTAAAAATTAAAGTGAACAGCAACAGCAAATGTTGGCAAGAATATGGAGTCCTTCATATGCTCATACAGGCTGCTGAGGGTGTAAAAGAAATGAAAAAATCACTCACAAAGATGTTTTGATTATTTCTTACGAAAGCAAACTGATGCCTATGACTCAACAATTCCTAATTATATACTAAGCAAACATAAACATATGTTCACATAACGACTTGTAAAGATTGTTTCCAGCTCTCTTCTTTGGTACCAAATGTTCCTTAAGAGCAGAATGGACTAAATACATTGTAATATATTTAAAATATGGAATTCAATCCTCTGAAATACTGATCAGTAAAATACTGATGCATGCAATAACACACACACAAAAAATAATCCAGACACAAAAGAATAGATATTGTATGATTCCATCTACATAAAGTCTAAGGTCAGACAAAGTGAAACTGGGGAAATATCAGAAAATAGTTGCCTATAGGGAGAGGAACTGTTACAAAAACAGTCACCTCTTATCAAAAACCTCCTAACAATTTTTCTATTATGGTATCAGACTTTAACTCAGGGAAAGCTTTTTGCAACTGATTCATATTCATTCTTAAACGAGAATCCACAGGTTCGATTTCTCAGGTATGTTTACTCTTAATCTAAAAATCTATCAACTAGAGAGAGATCTTTTCTCTCCTACCCATTTCACAGGCAATAGTAAGCCAAGGGTAGAATAATGCCATCAAACAATCCCATTCAATAACAGGAAAAGTGGTAGGCACAAAGTAATTAATATAAAAATTCTGAAATTCTACCCAGTAAATATTACCATTTTCTTAAATAGCTTTAGTACTTTTTGCTTGGCTTAATTGTCATGAGGCTTTCTGCTTGCTGAATTCTTGTGTCTTGTGTGTTATATTCTCTTTATCTGTTTGCAGTTGATAGCCTTCTCAGCCTCCTTCTTGCCTAGTGAAAGTTGATATTATAATAGAAATAAAATATACAAGTGTAACAGAAAGAAAATTATCACAAGAGACTACTGTGAACGTTTATGCAACAAAAAATTGAAAAACCTTGGGACATGCATAAATTCTTGGAAACATACAACCTACCAAAACTAACTCACAAAGAAATAAAAACTTGAACAGAACAATAACAAATAAGGTTATTGAATCAATAATCAAAAAAACAGAAAAGCCCAAGGCCTTTACTAGAGAATTTTATCAAACATTTACAGAAGAATTAATGCTAATTCCTTTCAAACTCTTCTAAAAATGGAATTGGAAGAACACTTCCAAACTCATTTTATGATGCCTGCATTACCGCTACTAAAACCGAAGACACAAGAAAAGAAAATTATAGACCAATAACTTTGATGAATATAGTTGCAAAAATTGTCCACAAAAATACTAGCAAACAGAATTCAGCAGCATATTAAAAGAATCATACACCATAATCAAGTCAGAATTATGCCTAGAATGTAACGATGGTTAACATACAAATTAATGGATGAGACATACCACATTAAATGAATGAAAGATAAAAATCTTATGATCGTCTCAATTGATGTGAAAAAACATTTAATAAAATTCAGCACCATTTCATGAGAAAGCCGTCAACAAACTGGACATAGAAGGAATGTCCCTCAGCATAATAAAGGCTATGCATGACAAGCCCAGAACAGCGATACACTGAAAGCCTTTCTTGTAAGTTTAGGAGGAAAAGCAAGGATGCCTCTCTCACCCCTTCTATTGATAGTTATAGTGCTCGAAGTCATAAGACGTAGAGATCCGTAATGCAGTCAAATGCTTTAAATATTTTTGTCTGATGTACTCTGTTGATGTTTCCTGAGAAGTTTTATATTCACTTATAGTAATGATGCTGGTTTATTCTATAGTTTCACTGATCTATAAATTTGTATTTAATAACAATAGGAAGTCATTTGACAACTTTCCTCTTTTTTCATTCTAAGACTATTCACAACTAGTGGTTAAAAAAAAAAGGCAGAAAGCATAATTTTTTAATTAGTAAAGACAGCTACAGATTGTTTTACATCAAACTTTTGGTTTGAAATTTTCCTGACCACTTCTTTATTTGTGACTTTGTAGAAATAATGTTTCTAACTTCATTCTCTTCAAAGTATATTCATTCTCTTTGTCTGCTTATTTGTTTGCAAGCTATGATTTATTCTCATTATGGTTTATTTACAAATATAACTCAGCATTGAAAAGAACCAGCTGCTTCACTAGACTCAGTCATGTGGTGGAAAGAATGGGTGCAGGAATAGGGGTTCTTCATAGTCATGTCTAGGACTGATTACTTACAGCATCCTTTCAATGTTATTTTCTTTTATCCTGGTTAATATAATTGTGTTCCTGTTTAGAGTGAATTTCTAATGTGAGCTTTTATCTTGTTTTATCCCCAGAAGTTATATTTTAATTTGTGTTGTATTATAGGTCAACTTCAAATCAATTTCTTCCCTCGTCAAGCTTTTTAGTTAATTGTCGATGTGACTATTTCACTCAACTACCTCTGGTATCAGAAATTTTGTGATCTGAGAGAAACTGTCAGTATTAGCAGAGCTTACCCCCTTACCCAGTGGTGATCTTTTAGAAAGATACATCCAACTATTCTAATTTATAATTATTTCTCCTTAATCTCTCAATGAACTTTCCTCCTGTATGTTATTCCTGCTATCTGATACAATTTGGACAATATGTTGGCCAATATGCCTGTGAAACTGCAGAGAGAAAATAAGCAAAAAAAAATTTCAATGTCATTAATTTTAATGGGCCGCTTGGGTCAAAGTTAGAAAATTGTTGCCTTAGGTTGGACTGAAGAGTACCCTTGGGATCTAAAACAGTTAATACAATTTCCTTAAAATTTAATTAATGCTGGGGTTTAGCACACATGAGAATCTTTGTGGCAAATTTCCAATTGGCAGCGACTACTCTTGGTTTCAATTCTGCTTAAACAAATCATGCAAGAGTGATATATTTAGACACTAAGAGGCTATTTCTTATATTGCTAACTAGTTTTTTGATACTGAGTAACTAGTATGAGTATACATACTAGAAATAAAAATTTGGCAAAATTTTTAACAATACAGATGTTTAGTATAATTTTGTATTATTATTTTTAAAATACATTGTTTTCATTGTGATAATGTTAGTATACAACACTGTATATGATTCAGATGTATGCTATAAGACCACATTCATAGATCTCCTAAGTGGTCTATTAATCCCCTCCACAATTTTCTCTCCACCTCTCCTTCTTCATCTTGTTGCCTTAGTTCTACAGTCAGAATTCTAGGATTTGCTTTGGTTTGGTTTTATCTGTACCTTTCTTTTGTTTTTCTATATTGCACATACATGAATTTCTAATTTAAAGAAGCCCAAGGGCCAACTCTCCTTGTGCTCATATTTCACTGTATTTTTTTCTGTTGCATTTTCACAGAAATGGTTAGCAGCGAACTTTTATTTAGAATCAATGCACATGGAATATTCCATGCATTGCTGAAACTAAATGCTTTATTCTTCTGCTACTCAAGACACTTTAGCCCGATCTTTTATGAATGTGTTCACTTTATATCATTTATTTCATCTTCTGTGTCCTTGTGTAGAGTTTTTAAACCACTAAAATAAGATATCATCAGGTCATCAGGTTATTCTAAAAATTACATAAATTTGATGCTATACAAATGAATCCATAAGATGGAAAGCTCCCCAATTAGTTTTGTAAAGTCAGAGTTAGTTATATGACAACTTAATATTAAGAAATAAATTCAAAGAAAAGTTATGTTTCCTAATGAAGAGATATAAAAATTCTAAACATGATGTTAGCTACTAAAAACTATGAGTATATCTAAATAATTTATGAAGAAATTTGGTTTATTCTAGCAATACAAAAACTTGTAAATTTATCATGATTAAAAGAATGTAAGACATTATTAGAGACTAAAAATGATAAAGATTTGTAGTTATGGTAAGCAAAATTCAAGTGAAGTATAAACTGAAATAATCTCACATTAATTTTTTTTGTCAAAAATGCCAAATCTTGTACCAGATGTTTGCCATCATAAAACAATTTCAATTCAGATCAAGAATTCAATGTAATACTTAAATTTTTGATTCAACAATGACCCAGAGGTTATACCAAATAACATTCAAACAACTTAAAAGAACTCCAATATATCTAAATCTTGAAGAATTTTATTATGCTGTGAAAATATTTTCTATTAAAAGTATCTGAAAATTCTATACTCATCATTCTTAAGTTTGACCCTAACTACTATTTTCCCATATCCTAATACCCCTGTCAGTAATTTGGTCATAAAATGTACATGTTGACTTTACATCACTGTTATGCAGTGATAGTTATAAAATTTTTGAAAAATATAACAGAATCCAAAATATTGACTTTTAAATCTCAAAATCATAAAAGTACTTATCAAAATATTTTCCATTTCATAAAATAAAACCTTACAATCAAATAAAAGAAACACTGCAGAGTCTTTAGAGGTATTTTCAAGATACCTAAAAATAAAAACCAAATTTAGAGAGTAAAAATTATTTTACACTATGAACTCATTACAGATGTCCTCAGGCAAGGTGTTTCACCATATATGGTTGGAATGAGTAAGGTAGTTACATTTTTGAGAATTTATGAAATTCAAAAAGCATATATTGTAGGATTTCATTGATACATCATTCTTCAAATGACAAAATTATTAAATGGAGAACACGCTAGTGGTTTCAGGCTTTAAAAGAGTGGAGAGTGGGAGAGAAGTAAGTGTGATTATAAAAGAACAACATAATGGATGGAAATGTGATTGTCAAAATGTTCTGCATATTCAGTGTATCAATGATATCCTGGTATATTATATTTATTCTATTCTATTCTATTCTATTCTATTCTATACTATTCTATCCTTATTAGCATTTTGCAAGATGTTAACATTGAAGTAAACACAATAAAGTATATACAGAAATTATGTATTATTTCTTACAACTATATGTGAATCTGCAATCATTTTAAAATAGAACATTTTGCTAAAGGAAAAATAAGAAAGTACATAAAAATTCATCACTTGTCCAATGAACACCAAATGATAGAACTGTTTTGGTAAGCACTGATTCAATGAAAAAATAAAGCAGAGGTAAATTTTAGCAGACTTTGTTTAAAATGTGACATTTTCAGAGGTTTTATTCAATGAAGAAAATTTTTTGAAAAAAGACTGCATTAATTTGCGAGGCATGCCTTAACAAAACACCACACACTTAGTGGTTTAAACAATAGAAATTTATTTTCTCATAGTTCCAGAGGCTAAATGTACAAGATCAGTGTGTTCATCAGATTTGGTTTCTTCTAAGGATTCTCTAACTGGCTTTCAGTTAACGTCTTTCTCATTATGTCCTCATATGTCCTTCATCTCTATTGTCTTTGTCCTAATTACCTTCTTTTACAAAGATACCAGTCATGTTAAGGGCCCACCTGTATGTTCTCATGTCTCTTTACCTACTTAAAAGGAACTAATTTAAAATATAGTCACATTCTGAGATTCAACATATCAGTTCAGGAGTAGTACCATTTAGCTATTACAGACCACTACTTCTAAATTAAGCTAAAATTATACTTTAATTATACTTAATAAAAATTTAGATTTCTACGTGACTTCTAGAGCAAAGGTTAGTCATGGCAACAATTAGAAGCAGGTAAGGAATGAGTCCATACTTCAAGAGCACATGTACAATCAAACATCTGTAACACTCATAAATTTCATACATATGCACACACACACAACACAAACACAATCCTGGAGTGTCCTCTTCATTCCCTCACTAAATGTCTGGCCTTTAGTAAGTGAATCTAGAACATAGCATCATCTAGACTTCTGATGGAGTAGGAATGTGAAAGCCTGAGAAGAGAAACATAAGGCCTCTATCAACAGACTTCTTAAAGATTTTCTAATACCCAATAATTGTCAAGAAGTAACAGGTAGTTGGGTTTACATTTGCAAAGAGAAATGTCTCCTACAAAAGGGCTTACATACATTTTATCAACAATGAACTAGCCTATTATTTTAGTATATTTTCTCCCTCTTTGTTTGATCAGGAGTTGACATTTATTCCAGGCTCTGCCCTTTCAATTTACCAAGTATACTGATAACATAAGGTGCAATGTACTGGCTTATTGAGACTACTTCTATGAATATACATAAAAGATAATTCCTAATATGAACTACCAAACCAAGTTGGCAACCATGTCACTATAGTTTGTGTATGAAAATACTTTGTTTAATAAGGAAAGCCAATCCTTTCTTAGCATGGAAACTACAAAAGAAGTAAAAGATAAAAATGTGACAAATATTCCTTTAAATGCAAAGTAAAGGTCTTAAATATTGCATAATGCAAAATGGAGAAGTGATGTGTGTGAAACTGGTCCCCCCAAAGAGTCAGATAGGCTTTTCTCAGCATGCCCAGAAGAGACCTTTTCCAATTGTGTCACTTTATTATAGGAAAGTAAGGTCATTTGAAGCCCTATATACTTTGGGTGAAACTATTACCATTACTTAAAAGACTGTAGATAATTTTAAGTTAAGATCAGTGAAGGCCTAGTTAAGAGCAGAGACAAAAAGAAGCTCTTGTCTTTGTCTCAGTCCCTAGCCCTTTTGCTAGTTAATAAAGCAAACACTTCTCTGTCTTGACCTAGAACAATGTAATTGGGAGGGGAATAGGCATAGGCTTATCAGTGATTATGTCCTCCTGACCTGAAAAACTCATCTTTATACTCTTAGTAAAAGATGAAGTCAGCCTTTCCTTGTCACTGAAGTCTCCCTGTCTTCTAAAAAAGGTAACAAGAGTCAGCATTGGTCATTATACAGTGATTAAAGGAACAATACATTAGGAAGACAAAATACTAGTTAGTACATTGTTTCAAAGAAGCACCAAAATATATGACATTAACAAACTTGAAAACAGATTTTGTTAACAACACATTGATCGCAAGAGTCTTTCTTTAGATTTAGAATTAAGCAATGGTGATGATAATATATGAAGGAAATATTTCTCAATATTTAGTGAAATATCTGTTTTCACAGAAGACAGGGAAAGATGAGAAAAAAATAAACAAAAAATGTGTGTGTGTGTGTGTGTGTGTGTGTGTGTGTGTGTGTGTGTACAGAGAGATTATTGATAGATTAATGATAGGTAAGTAGGTAGGTAAAAAGGTCTATTTTGGAAAAATCAGTATAAATCAATGTGTTTATAGAACACTTCATAGTCTTTAAAACTCAGTCTTTATCCTAGAAAACATATGAATTCAAAGCATGAATCTTGGAATATTCATATGGAGATAAATAACTCTCAGTACAACTGAAGGACAGTAATCAATACTATTTAGTCACAATTAAGACTGCATTATTAAGTAAAAATTGAAGCTCATTCAAAACATTGTAAGAAGAACAGATAGATGAACATACACTCTGCATCCACTGTACACCCTAATTTGGCATTAAATGTCTTGACTTTAATCTATGTCCTGTCGATAACCTGCTAAAGCATGAACTTCTTTATCTCTAAAGTATAGATAATATCATTCACATTATTGAGTTCTTGAGAAGATGAATGAATTCTTGGTTAGCAGTGTGTGCTGATAGAAACTATTACCACTACTATTTCTGTTACCCTACTTCCAGGGAAAAGTGTGTAGATTATTGAACAAAGTTATATTTGATGCTGTTGATGAGAATAAAATTACAAAACTTCTGTTGGATGAAAACAGTCACCCTCTATATGCTGGTTAACTGCATCTATTCATATAGTGGTGGTGATTATAATTTTACACATTTCAATGATTTTATAGTTACTGTCTTTTTAAGTCCCTAAAATCATTCTGAAAGTAAGAAGTCTGTATGTTTTTCTAAGTTGAATTGTTTTCCATTGTTTTTCAATGCAAGCCAACTGGTTATTTGCTTCCTTACAGTGAAAAAAATGAGGCTGTTGGGACTTTCCAGCATGCCCTCCAGGCCTCTTTGCAATTGGGTTTTCTTTTCTTGGTTGAGGCACTCTGTAGTCTTTTTTGGCTGTAATTATGGAGACTTTGGAAGGTGATCACTCATCTTTGTGACTCTCTTCCTGAATTGAGATTTAAAAAAAAAAAATTCCAAATGTCTCCTTACTGTCACCTGTGTAACACTCCAAAATTGAAATTATGCAGTGGATAACATGTTGCTTCAGGGGGGTCCTAAGAGTCTAAAATAAGTATTAAATTTGCATTTCAATTTGACACTGTCTTAAAAATTAACATCAAAATATACTGTGGAGCAAGATAATGAACTACATTTTTGGCCTCCTTGGTGGCCCAGAGGTTAAGTCTCAGTGCTAATGATGGAGGAGCTATAACTCAAAATAAGATTAGAACTAGACCCACACAAGGAAGTGGGGGCAGTAGAAATCAACATAACCATTAGCACAATACCTAAGTGCCAGCTCCTAAATTACAAAGCATACGTAGGAGCCAGACTGCAGTCCAGGGGCAAAGATATCGAGATTGAGCCCACTGCAGAATCTCTGGTCTCTTTTCTAATTCTAGTTAGCCAGTAAACAGGAACCATCCTGGAAGAAGGGTCCCTCCCAACTGAAAGAAGGCTATATCAGTGCCATCTGCACAAGAATTTGGGGCAGCTGTTTCTGCCCACCTGTGCCTATGCAGGTGCTTTCCTTTACCAACTCTGCAGGACAGCAGCCTGCCTGCCTGCCCATGACCTGTGCCATGCAGGGCTCTCTCTTAGCAAACCTGCCCCCTCATGGGGCAGCTCTTCCTGCTTGTGTCTGTGCAAGTGTCCTATACTTTCTTGTCCCTTTTCTAATAAACCTGTTCTTTAAGTATAACTGAGTCTCCGTCTCGTGGAGAAACTTGCCGCGTGCCACCGAAGGGAGCTCTGGTGAAACCTTTCCCAGAGTGAACCAAAAGACCCCGCTCCACTCTCAAATCCCTCCAAAATCAACATCACTATCACCACTATGGCCTGAGTTTGATATGCAGCCAGGGAGCTAATCCACATATGATGCAGCAGACCTCTCCTGTCTCGCCAGTTGCTCAGCTCAGTGTATTTCAGTAGATCTGGCTGTTCTGCTCCCCACTCTGTCTCTAGTGAATTCTCTCACCCCTGCACCGCTAGCCTACACCTCAGTTCTTATAAGCATAAGTAAATAAATAAATCTTTAAAAAAAAAAAAGTTTTGCACTTAAAAAAGATGATGATGAACTATATTTTAAAAAAAAAATTAGAATGGGAAGTCAGGGTTTGGTTATAAATAAAGTGAGTCCCTAAAGAGATAACACTGCACATTTAACGTGTTTGTGGGTGCCAGCATGTCTGGTGTCTTTAAATTAACATAAGATAATATCAAAATTACAGCAGCCTTATACTTGAATGGTTAAACTCTACACATGAATTTAAGATTTCACTTAGTAACAACTCCTTTATATTTTCTGTTACTTTAGAATAGATATTGTCCCTTTAATTTTTAAATTATGTGATAAATTAAGAACTACATTTCTGGTTAGTGAAGGACAAGTTATTTACGGAGCCTCATAAGCATGAAAATTTCTCAGTTTTTACAATCAAGGGACGTGGTGGCAAACAAAGTGTTCATAGAAATGGAACTCAAAGTGACTTTGACAGATTATTATCATAATCAAATCATCAATGGTGGTATTTCCTGTGTCCTGTATTTATACAATTAAAATAGTTTATTAATAGCAAGTACAATTTACTGTTCTTAAAGAATTGAAATTTCCCACAGCCCACAGGTCTAAACAGGTATCAATTTTACTTCAGAAAATGTCCTATTTTTAATTTTATGTGAATAATTTTGAAATCAAATACTAATAAATTTTCCAAAATATTAATAATCTTATCTTGACTTAAACATGACCCCCAAATATTATTTCCATATAACTGGAAATTATTAAAAACAAGAAAGAACTGGTAATACTCTCTCATAAATTTGTCTCTAGAAAAACCTTTTGGAGTTGTAACTGTGATATTCATAAAAAGAAGTTCCAGATTCCCTCCCCCACCCAAGGAAGGATGCAGCCCCACAGACAGAAGATAGGAAAGACTGGAAAAAGGACTTAGGGAGAAGACCTGGAGGACATACATGGAACTGAGAGCCACTTGCTTCTCAGCATTGGACTTGGACCAGGAACTTGGAGGACATAGAAGGGGACACCTGAAAGATATACTTGAAGGAGACATGGGAGAGACCTGTGGGGAAGGTGACAATGGCAGCCTTTATCTTGATTATGATTTGGTCTTTTCCTTCCAGACTTGCCTGGCCCCGTCTGCCCCTTCCCAGACAGAAGGTGACTTAGTCTTATGGCAAGCTTTAGGGCTTCAGCCTGTCCTGCTTTGTGTCAACTCTGGTTGGCTGGACATTTACCCATGAGGGGATGGGTAACTTTGGGCATTTCTTGGGGAAACTATTTTAACTATACCCTCTATTCTCTCATATTTGAAATTCAATTTTTTCTGTTTTGAGCAAAATATATTTGTTACTATAAACTGAAGCAAATCAGTAGCTTTGATAATACCAGGCAAAATGGGGCTTCAAAATTGGGCAAAGGCAGTGCCCCAATTGCTTTTTGGTCACTATGTTGGTTCTGCACCCGTGCACACAGTTGCAAGACTATTTAGGCTTAGGGAACAATAACGATGGGATTTACTTAACAAACAGGGAAAAACAGAGTTACTGAAGTCAACATACTGCATTTACCTTACTTAAAGCAATGTCCAGTCCTTTAAGTCCCAGAAAAGTAACAAAGGTGGTGTATTACTGCTGCTGCTGCTGTGGAGCTCTTCTTCCAAACAATAGGCCACATTTCCAAAATGGCGTCTCCCTTCTTCTGCAGATGCACAACAAACAGACTGTAGGCCAGGTTCTATCTCACGGGGATGACACAGAACACAACTGGAGATGCTCCCAGAACTGCCATGGTGCCCCAGCACAGCACTAGGCCAACAACACTGAAAACAGCAACTACAGCGGCCAGATGGCCCAACAGACTGTACTCGCACATTTTAGGAAGGCGCCTGCTTCAGGCCTCAGCATTCTTCCTTCGGCTGCAGTAAAGACAAAACTAGGAGCAGTTTCCGTTGCTCGGCTACTTGCAAAGCCTCAAAAGTCGCTGGCCCCAAAGTCACTGAAGATTTCAAAAATGCTCAATCCGAAATTCTATATCCCAGCAGCTCAAAAACTTCTGGTGTCTGATTTCTGCTGCTTCTTTTCCTACATCACAGTGATTGCTTCCTCCATTCCTTCAGCATGGTGGATGCTTCTTTTCCTCCACTATGGCGACTGGTTTTCCCTTCTCCTTCAGTCCCTTTTATTTCTCATCAGAATCTCCACCCAAAACTGCAAATTTAGCATTTTCCCTGGAGCTATTCATTCTCATTAGCAACTTCCTCCAGGGGGCACTACATTTACCAGATTTTGGACTCAGCCCGGTTACAGCTTCACCAATTATTTCTTGGTGGCATTTTCACATATGCAGCTTTTTAAAGTACATTTTGAATTCTTCATATTCTAACCATTCATTTTTACAAATTGGTTATAGAGTAACAACTTTTCTTAAAATTGAAATTTAGAGTAAATATAACACATTCTAAAAGAACTATATGAAGCAGTGCCTTTTTTGGGGTTATGGGGTAGTGAGGGATCCCAAGGTTCATGACTTCTGTGTAGGAAAGAATTTATGTGGGAGTCAGTGTAGGCAAGTTAGAAATGAAGCTTTATTGTAGGTGAGAGTACACACTCAAGAGTGAGTGCAGGGTCTCCTTGGTGGACTAAGGGTTAAGTCTCACTGCTATCAAGCTAGCCAACAGCCACTGAGGCTGAGTTCGATTCCCCACTGGGGAGCTAACCCACATGGCACAGCAGACCACTCCTGCTTTGCCCGCTGCTTCCCTCAGCAGTGTATTATAGAAGATCTGCCTGTCCTGCTCCCCACTCTGTCTCTGGTGAATACTCTGACCACCTCACACCCCTGGCCTACACCCCAGTTCTTTCATAAATAAATAAAATAAAAATAAACAAACAAACAAATATAAAAATCTTTAAAAAAATGAGTGCAGCAGATTCAGAGGAGAATCCACCTTGGATCTCAAGGCTGCTGATGTAAATACTTGCTTAGTTAGAGGGGGCAGGGCCTCAAAGATGGGATTCTGAAGAGGTTCTACAACTTATGCTTAACAACTGGAGAGGAATTTATAGATGAGAGAATGAGTTTCTGCCTGGCCTGTTTTGTTTAACAAAAGGGGCAGAAATTTACAGATTGGGATATAAAATTCAGCCAATTTTGCATCTCAAAAGTACCTGACCCCTAACTTACCCCCTGCGAGTTGATAAGATAGAAGCTTTACAACTGGTGAAACTATAGTTCAAACCCTATAAACTAATAGGGTTTGAATCAAAGTAATAGGTTTGAGTAACTAAATTATGAAAGATTCACTGGTGTTTTCCAGAAATACTGAATGGGAGAATTAGGCTGCAACCATTGTCCTAAATTTCTGTTCTACTTCAACTTACAACCTTACTTGTTAGTTGGACAATATTGAATATTAGAAAATGGATATAAATTATGTAAAAATTGCAAAAGCCAAAATGAACCAAGTTCTCGAAAGTAATATTTTATATTTTAGCAAATCTGTGTCTAAGAAATATCAACTGCCATCCTATTGTGAACTTGAAACCTCATCTGACTACCAGTTTATGAATACAACCATGTTTGCTGCTAAGATGTTGTGAGGTATGAGCGAAAGCCCGTGAGTTCTCCATGAACTTTCATTTATGACAGCTTGATCTATACAGATGTACCTTTTTTTTCCTCAAAGAACTAGGAATCCACTTATTTCTTCCTTTTGTGATTTACACATAACTTTCATGTGTAAGTTTTGCTTTAGGGCAATAAAAAGTGAATTCTTAGATTTCACTTATCTCTCTACTAATACCTTAAGTACTAAGTTTTAAATACATTAACTTCAGTGAACATGATGTTGTTTTAAGTCAATGGATTTGAGAGCGGAACGGGGTCCTTGGGTTCACTCTGGGAAAGGTTTCACCAGAGCTCCCTTCGGCGGCATGTGACAAGTTTCTCCACGAGACACAGACTCAGTTATACATAAAGAACAGGTTTATTAGGACAAGGAAGTAAAGGACACTTGTACAAACACAAGTGGACAGGAAGAGCTGCCCCTCTGAGGGGGCAGGTTTGCTAAGAGAGGCCTGCATGGTGCACGTCACGGGCAGATAGGCAGGCCGCTGCCCTGCAGAGAGACAGAGTTGGTAAAGGAAAGCGGCTGCATAGGCAGAGGTGGGCAGAGAAAATGGCTGCCCCAATGCTTGCACAGATGGCACTGATACAGCCTTCTTTCAGTTGGGAGGGGCTGACCTTCAAGGATGGCTGTCTGTTTACTGGCTAACTAGAATTAGAAAAGAGACCAGAGATTCTACAATGGGCTCAATGTCCTTATCTTTGCCGCTAGACTGCCATCTAGCTCTTACCTATGCTTTGTAACTTAGGAGCTGGATGTTGAACCATCCTTGTGTCCCTGGAATAAATCCCACTTGGTCATGGTGTATTATCTTTTGGATGCATTGTTGGATCCTGTTAGCTAAGATTTTGTTAAATATTTTTGCATCAGTGTTCATTAGAGAGATTGGTCTGTAGTTTTCTTTTTTTGTGTTGTCATTGTCTGGTTTTGGTATTAGAGTAATGTTTGCTTCATAGAATGTGTTTGGTAGTACTCCTTCCTTCTCAATTTTTTGAAAGAGTTTGTGTAATATAGGGACTATTTTGTTTTTGACTGCTTGGTAGAATTTGTTTATGAAACTATCTGGTCCTGGGCTTTTGTTTTTGGGGAGATTTTTGATTACTGTTTCAATTTCACTGCTTGTGATTGGTCTGTTTAGATGTTCTATATCTTCTTTATCTAGTTTTGGATGATTGTATAGTTCTAGGAATTTGTCCATTTCCTCTAGGTTGTTGAGTTTGTTTCTGTATAACTGTTCATAGTAATCTCTGATTATTCTTTTGATTTTTGCTGTGTCCGTTGTAATTTCTCCTCTTTCATTTATGATCCTATTTGTGTTTTCTCCCGTTTTTTTTCTTTGTAAGCCTGGCTAGTGGTTTGTCTATTTTGTTTATTTTTTTTCAAAGAACCAGCTTTTGTTTTCATTGATCTTCTGGATTGTTTTTTTTTTTAATTTCCATTTCTTTTATTTCTGTTTTGATTTTTATTATTTCCTTTCTTAAACTGGCTTTTGGGTTTTTTTGTTGTTCATGTTCTAGTTTTTTGAGATGTGAGATTAGATTGCTTCTTTGAGTTGTTACTGGTTTCTTGATGTGAGCCTGTAATGCTATATATTTTCCTCTTATTACTACTTTTGCTGTGTCCCAGACAGTCTGGAAAATTGTGTCCTTGTTATCATTTATTTCTAGATTTTTTAAATTTCTTCTTTGATTTCTTTGTTGATCCATTGGTCCTCCAGTAATGTGGGCTTCAGTCTCCATGAGGTAAGAGGGTTTCTTTTTTTCTTTTCCTGGTCTAGTTTCAGTTTGACTCCTTTGTGATCGGAGAAGAAGGCTGGTATGATTTTGATCTTAGTGTATCTGTTGAAGTTTGTTTTGTGACCTAATATGTGATCAATCCTGGAGTATGTTCCGTGTGCACTTGAGAAAAATGTGTATTCAATTTTTCAGGGGTGAATTGACCGATAGATATCTGTTAATCCCATGTGGTCTAGGTTCTTATTTAGAGCTTTCGTGTCCTTGGTTATTTTTTGTCTTGTCGATCTGTCCAATAGTGAGAGTGGGGTGTTGAAGTCTCCTACTATGTATGTATTTTCTTTAAAGTCTGTTTTCAGGGATGATAATAATTGCCTGATAAATTTTGGTGCTCCTTCATTTGGGGAGTGTATGTTGATGAGTGTTATATCCTCCTGTTTTATTGACCCCTTTATCATGATGTAGTGACCAGCTTTGTCTCTTTTTACCTTCTTGGATGTCTTTTCTCTTCTCTTTACTCCAACTCTTCAGTTTATCTTTAAGTCTAAAGCACCCCCAGGGTTGATTATATTGTGTAGGGCGTCTGGTTCTCCTCAGATCAGCTCTCAAAATTAGGCATTTTTCTCTCCAAAAATTGATTTTTTTGTGGGAGAGCCTGATCCTAGCATCTGTTCATCGATCGCCATATTTTGGGGGCATGTCCTGCGTCTAGTTCTAAACTTATTTTGCATTATATCTCCTCCATCAAACACGCTGCTCCCTACCACAAGCCACAAAATAGCAACTACCTCCCTGCTTACTTGCCAGAAGAAATGGGTGTGTGTTGCTGTACCCCCAACTCTTTTCAAGTTATACATTCTGTTGAGACATCATTCTCAACAATCATGTCTTGATTACAAAGGAGAATTTTTAACACCATATGGCATGAAGGAAAGCGTCCAGTTTTGATTCTGAGCTGAAATCATGTGCACCATTTTCAAGAAATATGTTTATCAGAAAATTTTGAAACATCACAGAGCCATTATCTTATGACCTACATTTACTTTGTATTAAACACTAGAAATAGAAAAAAATGTTAACATATGTCCAAACCCATTCATGCCTCACTAATATGTGGGAAGGTAAAACAAGGACAGATGAAAGGTCAAGCATAAGGAAATTAAGTGATCAAATTTATTGTGTAGTCAGACTATACAGTAAAAAACCGAAAGGGAGGAAACCAATACAACAGTTGTGTAGAACAATGATCTTAGGGCCTTATTAAACAAGCATGGGACGTTTAGGAACATCTAAGAGAGAAATCTGAGGCAGTCTGAGAAAAGGAGTGGTTAGAAGAAGCTATCTGAAAGATTTGTGTTTGGGCTTGATTTGTCCCCTAAATGAACCTTGAGACAAAGATTTGTGATCAAATACCTTATCTGGGAGGTGATCCTGTCAGAAAGCAGAATGAGGGGCAGCCTTTGACCCCCAAACCTGTTGGCTCGAAATGGGTTCTATAATCTGCCGCATAAAAACAAAAATACTCTTAGTGCCTAAGACCTTCAATGGTAAAGAATTTTAATACAGTTTGTGTGCAATAGAGAGACAATTTGTGTGCAATAGAGACAACAGAAAGAATATAGTTAAAACAGTTTCCTCAAGAAACATCCAAAGTTACCCACCTCCTCGTGGATAAATATCCAGCCCAACAGGCATAGCCCAAAGCATGGCCACTGAGGCCTGAAAATGAGCCACAAGGCTGGGAACCAGAGTTAAGGGGCAGAAGCAGCTAGGCAAGCCTGGAAGGAGAAGAGCAAAATCAAAATACTAGTCAAGACAGAGGCTGCCATTGTCAGCCTCCCCATGGGTCTCTCACCCATGTCTATCTCTTTCAAGTGTCTCCTTCCATGCCTCCCAAGTCCTTGAATCAGGTCAAAGGTCAAGAAGCAAACATGGCTCCTTCACATGTCTCTCTTTCCCATAAATCTCCTCCAATCATCTTTCTCCATCTCTCTCCTCTTCTCCTTTCTCAAGTTCTTTCCCAAGTATTTTTTAGCTTCTCCCTGCCCAGCTCCAGGCTTCCTTGGGTGGGGCAAGAACCTGGAACCTCCCCTTTCTATGGATATCACACTGTTACAATCCCAGAGAGCATGAACTAGAATTTGGTTAAAAGGAACAAAGAAAAAGTCAGTACAGGTTTTGATTATTGAGAGACCACATCAATCACCACAAAGACAACTCTTGTTTCATCAAAAGAATGGTGTCTAACATCTAATGAACATTCAGAAAATTTTTTAAAGACTTATTTATGCATAGAAGAACTGGGGTGTAGGCAAGAGGTGCAGGCAGTGACAGGATTCACCAGAGTCAGAGCGGGGAGCAGAATAGGTGGATTTATTGAAATGCACTGCTAAGGAGAGCAGTGGGCAAGACAGGAGGGGTCTGCTGTGCCATATGTGGATTATCTCCCTGGCCAGAGATTGAACTTTGGCCGCAGTGGTGATAGCATGATAGTGCTGAGACTTAACCTCTACACCACTAGAAAGGCCCAAACATTCAGAATTTTAATAGAAAGAGTTGGAAGTATTTTTACCTGTGAATTACTTGAATTGTGTCTAGTATTCTTTTTATAGTTAGTTGCTAAATATGATTATAGACTGATTTTTTTTCAATATTTCATATTTGATCAAATAAAAATAAAAGGAGATTGAAAGTATCTGAAGGAGAAGTAGTGATGAGGCTGAGATATGTATAGTATGATAGTTAAAAACACAGACTTTGAAGTTACACAGACATAATTTTGAAACTGATTACACATACACTTATTAACTGGGTTATCTGTAGTACAGTTTCCTAATTTGTAAAGTATATATATTATAACAAACTTTGCAGTGCCATTATTGTTAAATGATATGATATATTTGAATCTCTTAACGCAATGTCTGACCTAAATAGCCTTCCTTGATTTTACTGTGTAAAGAGATAGGTGAAGAGGGCTACTACGATAGTTGAAAAAATAGCATCACATAGATTTCTTAGATTTAGTCCAGCTAATCTACATTTTTAAAACATTCTCTCTATTCCTACTGAATGAAAATGAGATTTTCAGTTTGTCAAATTTGAAAACCAAATTTCCCTACTTATTCATATATTCTTTATATACTTAAACTAGATTTTTAAACTATGTTTTTCAAAAGCTCTACTTGAAATGAGAAGTATAATATGACCCTATTTTGTGATATTTCAGGTTTAACTCACTCAACATGTAGAGGAGAAAAATATAAACTAAAAATAAAAACAGACACACAGATCAATGCCAGAGAATAGAAAACCCAGAAATAAACCCAGACTCATAAGGTCAGTTAATCTAAGAAAAAGGATCAAGAGTATACAATGGAGTATACTAAGTATACAAAGTCTCTTTAATAAATTGAGTTTGGAAAACTGAACCATCATATATTATCTCACACCATGCAGAAGGAAATAAAGACTTACATGTAAGACCTGAAATCACAAATACATAGCAGAAAACATTATCAAATCACTCTAAAACTTTGGTTTCAGTGATGTCTATGCAGCCTTGATAGCAATACAAATAAATTCAAAATTGAAACTAGAAAGTCTCTGAATAGTAAAAATATCATTACAATGAAGAGACACCCCACTGAATGGTTGAAGATATTTGGACTTCATACATGTGAAAAGGGGCTAATATCCAACATCTACAAAGAACTCATATAATTCAACAAAAGAAAACAAAAATCCAATCAAGAGACCATAAAATATACCATCCTTATGGATGAACTATAACTATTTAGTTTGATAGGCATAATTCTTATAAGTATGTGTGTTCGGGAGACATCATAGCACATATTTGAAATTCAGAGAAATTTTTAGAATTCCTATAGTCGCTAAGTTCAATCTTTTTCCCACTGAAAATTATTTTATATATTATTTAAAGGCTTTATAGTGTAAGCCTCTACTATAGAATGTTATATTTTGCCTTAAGATGACAAATGAAAATTTGAGAAAAAGAATTTTTTAAAATGTAAAGAATCATATTTCTTCGAAGGAAAAATATGCTTTTACACAGTTGAAATATCATGAAAATCTAACCAGTCTTCAAATATCATTTAGCAAATGGGCATATCTGTATTTTAGAACTGAACTTGTACGTGCTTTAAAAAACATTACAAGTATTTTAGAGGAAAGGCTGATTAAGAAAAGCTAGTGCAATCATCAAGAATATTTTAGTATATAGATGCCTCTAGGACGGGCTACATAATATTATAAATATATATTATGTATATATTCCCAGATTTTTCAACTGTAATAGAATACTTCTACAACTGAAATCTTCAGTGTATAACAAGTGTTATAAACAATAGTAGGAGTCAAAATTATCTAGGCTGCCCACCCATTTTAATGGAGCTTTATTTAATTTTACTTATTTTTTTTATATTTTATGGGCCAAGATCTCTGTCTTACCACTGATTCATATCACTGAAAATATTAGAGTAATAAATGTAGCCAGTATGAATGATTTTGCAATAAGGAGATTATCTCATCATTGTTTTGATAGATTCTTTTGTTCCTATGATGTCCAGGGTCTTATTTGAAAAATATCTTTATATTGTAAGCTAGCACTTAAATTTTCTAAAAGAAAAAAAAAAAAACAGTTCTGAACAAAGCCTGCGGGTCTGTTCAGATAACAATATGCAATGCCATTGCAATAATGAAATCCTGAAAGATAACCTCTATGATAAACATTGCATTTTTCCTTAGATTGTAATTTCATGTATTATGGTCTTAAGGTTAATGCAATCTTTATTTAAAAGCAGTCACCAGTTGCAAAAGAGACATTCAGGCACCATCCCTCATTTCATTTTTCCATGTTAATATATATGAAAAGAAACACCTCCACTAGGATTTGGATTTGGGAGAAGAAATCAATTTTCTTACAACTGTGTAATTCCTTAGTTTTTCCCCCTTGTGATACCAGGTTCTTAAATAGAAACATAAGTTGACACTCTATTGTCAGCAGTATGTCATGATAAAAAGTGATTGTCTTTATTTGGTATGGTGCCTATGTTTATAAGATAAAAAACACTCTAATAATCTGAGGTGGCACAATTAACACTTCTTTTCTAAAACAACTAAGTGATTTAGCTGTTACACTGGTCAACAAATTTTTACAAAAGTTATGTTACTGAAATAAAATTAGTCATTTCCTATCAATTTGTATGTACTCAACATGAATATAACAGTCAAATTCTAATTTTGGCTCTAGTTTTTTTGTAATCTGCAATAAATTGATGTTTACATCATGAAATGCATGCCAATAGTAATAGGCCTACAGTTAATACCTATAAAAAATCAAGTCATAGACTACTTCTTAGATTTCTTTGCTTGTCTCTTGTACAGCTGTTCAGGAGCATCTCTGGGGAGTGTCCAGCAGTACTCAGCCAGCATTGCAGTGGACCATTTTCCCTGGTATATTTGTTCCATTGATGCAATATCTAGATGAAAACGTTCGCCATGTTCATCACTAACCATACCACAGTTTTCAGGGAAGAAATCCAGATGGGAATGAAGGAAGTGGATCTTTAGAGACATATTGCAGCCAAGTTTCTGATACTGCATCAGCACGTCTTCTACTAGTTCCTTGTAGTTTTCTGCCCTAACATTCCCAAGAAAGTTTGTAGACACTAGGTGAAAAGCATTGCATGCTTGTTTTGCATTACCCTGCAGCAAATTGTTGGACCAGTCATCTTTGAAGAGCTCTTAAATCTGAGGAGCCACAAAAACTCCCTCTTTAATCTTTGCTTCGCTGAGTTGAGGAAGTTTTTCATGCAGGTATCGGAAAGCTTGGTGAGGTCCGGTCCATGGCTTTCACGAAATTCTTCATCAAACCTAGTTTGATGGAAGCAGTGGTAGCAGGATTTTGTGACACTTGACCAGAGCTGGGTACTGGGTATTCTTCTCTCCAACTGCTACATTTTGTCTGCAAGTGCATTCCTTCTGCAAGTAGTGCAATTTACTTGCTCGGCTATCCCGCTCACAGAAGAAACACATGTATTTTGTATGTCCCTGCTGCAGTACCATTAAAAGGGCAACTAGCTTTAAATCACCACAGACATGCCAGCTGTACTTGTTATAATCAACGGAATTCAGTAGCTGTTTTAAGTTATCGTATGTCTCTTTCATGTGCACAGCATGCACTACTGGAATAGATGGAAGACGGTTTCCATTGTGCAAAAGCACAGCTTTAAGGCTCTGTTTTGAAGAGGCTAGAAATAGTCTCCATTCTTGTGGGTCATGAGTGATTTTAAGGCATTCATGAGGCCTTCAATATTGGAACAGAATACCAGAGTACTTTCCCTTCTGAAGAAAGGCTCCAACTGCTGGTAGCGCTTTTGATAGAAAGTAATTGTGACTTCTTCTAGAAGAGTCCATTGTTGGAGTCTTGATCCTAGCAATTCTGCCTTGTTCCTGGATAAGTCCAAATCACGAACCAGGTCATTTAGTTCTTCCTGTGTTAGTCTGTGTGGGGCTGATGATGCACCACAGTAAAAATCTGGATCACTGCATGCTGATGGACCAGGAAAAGAACAGGTCAGCTCACCCTTGTCCCCATCAGATGAATCAAGAGAATATTCTGCTGGAAGTTCTGGAATAGGAAGTCCCTCACCATGTGGAACTGGTTTCAATGCAGACAAAGTCTGAAATATTTTTAATGCTCAACCTTTCCGACAGGGCTTTATAGAGTGCACTGTGACATGAGCTTACGTCAGCAACCGCCTGGCAGTAGTATTGCACTGCATCAGAAAATGATGCAATCAACTCTGGATGGTGTATGCATGATGGTATTATGCAATGTGATGCAATATTACATGATTCTAGGCTGATTTAGGATGTTGTTGCAGTCCTACTCCTTAAATTTACATGGTAAAACATATAAAATGAATTATATGAAATATCTTCAAAACTAGAGCTAATAAAAAATTTTCAGGGCTATATTCATGTTCTGCACACCAAGATACTACAGATTAGGGCCTTTTAAAGTCAGCAACAATCTCAGTGTTGACCAGTGTTATCTTTATTCCCATTGCCCACTATGGAATAACGATGTAACCAGAGAACCAAGAATAGAAGAGGACCACAAACTGTGTCAGAAAGGAAGTTTACTTGGTGATCTGGGGGGAGATATTATCTATTCCCCTCACTGTTCCCTGCTTATATTAAGAGTACTTTGTTTCATAAGCCAGCGAAATTGTTGCTCTCCCAAGATGATATAATGTCATTCCAAATAGTGTCTATCGGGTAATTAGTAACAGAAAAACATTTTCTGATATAATTATTAAAGCACAAAAATACAGCAGACTGAAAGAGGGGCGAGAAAAAAAGGTTCAAGTTTTTAGGGTTTGAATTGAAATACTTGTATCTACTTTGGGCATTAGAATTCAAATGTCAGTATTATTTGACCTTGTGAGTTCCAACTATGTAACTTACTGGTTCTCAACTGCATATTTTACTAAGGTTTTCTTACATGCATGCACCAATTTATTACAGATTTTGTTTTTGTCCAAAGTTAGAATTTAGTAAATTTTATCTAGTGCTTATTATTTCTGACTAATATTGAAAGAATTTCAAATACTCTCAGAAGTCAGAAAAGAATGATTTGGTGTCTATCTTAATCTCTTCAGTCTGTAAAACAATTTAAAAACATTATGACTCCATTTTCTTCTGACATTCCCACATTTTTTTGTTACCATAACATATTTAGTGGATGATAGTAATAACTTCTGTATATATAGTTCATTTTCTAATTTTGATTTGAACCAACACAATATTTCCTCAGAAATCAGAATCAGGTGTGAAACATACAAGACTAATCAGACAGACACTAGTAAAATTATGTCAGTAACATCTATTCAGATTTATATATCTGATGACCCTACCTAAATTTGGTTCTTCCTTGTTAATATTTAGGGTAGAACTCTACATATTTATAGCACTTTCTATAATTTACAACCATGAATGATTATATGCATACATTTGTATGAATAAATATATAGAGCACATATTTATGTGTTTCATAAGTATATACATTTCTTTAAATTCTTATTTTCTTCCTCCATCCCCAAATACACACAGAGAGTAAGGATTTGTGAAAACTATTCAATAAGTTTCTATACATGGGCCTCCCTGGTGGCGCAGCAGTTAAGTGCTGCGCTGTGGAGCTGTAGGCAGCGGCGACGCGAGTTCGACGCCCGGCCGGGGAGAATCCCACATGGTGGGGCAGACCTCTCCTGCCTCAGCCGCTGCTCCCCTCAGCAGTGTACTTCTGATCTGCCTGTTCTGCTCCCTACTCTGTCTCTGGTGAACCCTCTCGCCGCCCCACGCCTCTGGCCTGTACCCCAGCTTGTATGTAAAAAAAAAATAATAATAATGTTTCTATACATTTCATTTATAAGCCATTTGTATATATTATGGGCACAAAAACACAAGTAAAAGTGCAGTATAATTACTTCTCTATGAAATCTCAAAAGAAAGTATACAAAAAACTAGAAAATTAGTTTTTACTGTATATTTATCTTCCTATCTAAGTAAGATTGTAAGATTAACAAAAGTAATATGTGAAATATTTTTTAAAATACTTGTTGGTTTCTCTCTTTGTATTTTGATATTTCAAGAATAACAAATACAATTTGATTTTTTAAAAGGTTAGTCTTCTAAGAACAAATAATGAACTTAGCTAAATGAGTGAATTAATGCTCTGTCTTACTAAGGACTATGGAGAATACAAAGACAACCATAATTATTTTCTTCAAGGAGATTAGAGTCTAATTAGGGGGGCCAATTTTAACATTTTCTGAGATGCTCTATTAACAACAAAAATGCTCTCCAAAGGCTCTACTATATATAAATAATAGCAAATATATGAGTTAGTTGCAAAGACACACTTCAGGGAGACATTTTTGTGCTGCTAGTACTTATGAAGAAACTATTTTAGATGGGCAATTTCCCTCACTGAATTAAACAGATCAGTTTAAATCACACATTTAACTAAAAATGAAAGGAAATGGATAATCATAATTCCCTAAACTATGGACATAATTTATTGTCAAATATATTTCGCTAATGTTATGAAAGCTCCTAATTAAGCACAAGTGAATTAGATTTAAGGAAACCTAGGAGATTTTAATTGCAGTTTTTTTAAACTATTTAGTAGTAGTTCAAAGGTCAAAGAGAGTGTTATAGAGAAATGATTCCTTGTGTATTACAATCATCTTCATTTTTAGCCACTTTCTTTCCTTAATGGCTACACGTATTCCATAATGTCTGATTTTATTGACTCAAAAATGAAAATTAAAAAAATTTTTTAGTCAGATGGGTGATTCCTTTATCTGTCACTTCTACGTGCATTCAGAAATACAAAATAAAATCCTCTTGCATTCTTATCTGAGGTTTCAGTTAACAGTTTTGACCTCACTGTTAACTGAAAAATGGGAAAATATTGAGATTTCTATTAAATTGCTAAAAATAACTTAATATTCTCATCAGTTCTTTAGGTGCTCTCTTATAAGTCCTATATATTTTTTAGTTTTTCTCACCGTTTTCAAGTCTTCCATCAGAACAGGAATAATTCACTAAACTGAACAACAGTTATTAGATAATTACTAAAATAGCATTATCACCCACAGGGAAATTCTTATGGCACAATAGAGTTAGCCTATGATCAGAAGAGACTTTGAATCTAGTTTTGACTAGTAATGTCACAAGCAAATCATTAATTTCTCTGTATCTCAATTTGTTTCATCTCATAGGGAAATGGTATCTTTCTCTTTAGGACAACAAGAAAATTTAATGAAGGGAATTAATGTTATTTTTTGTTATCTCATCCAACTGAACAGGAATGGAACTTAAAAGAACCAGAGATGGAACACTCTGCAGACTCATCTTGACAAGTTGAAGTGAAAAATCAAAGATAATGGATAAAAATTAGGATAGTCAATGTATAGTCAAAAAAACCAAGCTTCCATTTAATTATCTGATTATATGTAGGCTACATGGTCCTTACATTTTCTTGCTAGTTGACATGATAATTTTGTGAATTTTGCATTTTGCTGTTCATTATCTAGATCTTCTTTACAGATAATAAGAGAATTGAGCAATGCCTAAATTTCTATGAACTCGAAACCTGTGAGGTTATCTTGCTATTACAAGCTGTTGTGTGTGTACCTATATAGATATGTGTGTAGCTATAGATGGTCTTGTTGAAATAGTGGGCAAATGAAGAGTAAGACATAATTCATGTGAGTCAAGAAACAATATACTGGGGAGCACTGAAGGACATGGAACATTTTAAACCATATTGTATAGAAAAAAATAGAAAAAGCTTTTAAAAATCAAATAAAAATAATTTAGTATCTCAAATGGTTATTTTTATTTCTATGAATTAGCTTTAAAAGCAAAATTATGTGAGTAAATGGAAAAAATTTGAGCAAAACATTGATAAAGTTAAAAATGAAATTGGAAATCAGATCCATAACGGGGAAAATTACTAGTAGAAGATAAGAAGTCAAGAAAAGCATTTTTTCCTATTGAAAAATATGATTTTTCATCTAACTAAAAGTACAAGTTTTAGTTTACAAAGGTCTTCCGCAGCCCCCAGCAAGATCTCTGTTAACAGATACTACAGGCATGTGAAATATATAAAATAGTATTAATTTATTTAGGATAGTGCTAGAGTAGGCAAACTCATCTTTTAGCACAAGAAATAATTTTAAGGAATCTCAGATAATCCCATGTGAACTAAGGGAAATAATATATGAAGTAATTAGAAATCACTTCCATCCCTTTCCCAGATTACTACAATTATTTTCTTTTTTTTTTAAAAGGTTTATTTATTTATACATACAGCTGGGGTATAGGCCAGAGGTGTGGAGTGGTGAGAGGCTTCACCAGAGACAGAATGGAGAGCAGAACAGGCAGATCAGAAATACACTGCTGAGGGGAGCAGTGGGTGAGGCAGGAGAGGTCTGCCGCACCATGTGGGATTCTCCCAGGCTGGGCTTCGAACTCTCATCGCTGATGCCGACAGCTCAGCGCTTAACCGCTGCACCACCAGGGAGGCCCTACAATTATTTTCTACCTGGCCTTTCCCACACTAATCTGGTGCTGGTGGTAGGTGTGGTGCGGTGACATTTATCAGAGGAGGTGTGAACTTATTCCCCTAAATCATATATGTATTGTAAAACAATGCTACCTCAATAATAAAAAAAGCTAAAAAATACATGAGATAAATTTTATTATCCCCCTGTTTAAAAGCTTTTGTTAGTTTCCCCCTGCCCTGAAGAACAAAAGCCAACATTTGCTCATGACCTACAAGAAGTTGCATATTATGACTCTTATTACCATCCCCAATTTATACATTTCTTCATGTTGTTCATTCACATGCTCCTACCTTGAGTTCCTATAATACAAACGTATCAGGTCAGAAAACATTAGCACATGCAGGTCTCTCTACCTAAAATGTTTTCACAACTACCTTTCACTTGACTTTCTCATAGCTTAGACCTCACCTCTTTCTTTTTTTTTAAAAAATATATATTTTTATTGTTATTTATGTCTTTTACATTTTGTATTCCCCTTGGGTAGCCCACCACCAATTCACCCATGATCCATCTCCATGGTCCCTTGTGTTCTTTTCTATTCCATTTTGTGCCTTTAAACTCCCCCCCACACCCTCACCCCCTGCTGAGTGTCTCTCTCCTATTTGGTTTCCCTATAGTCCTGTTATAAGTGAAACCATTCGATATTTTTCTCTTTCTTTCTGGCTTATTTCACTGAGTATGATCCCCTCTAATTCTATCCATGTCGCTGCAAATTGCATGTGTTTATCTTTTTTGAATGCTGAATAGTATTCCATTGTGTATATGACCACATCTTCTTGATCCAATCATCTATTTTTGGACATCTGGGTTGCTTCCATACCTTTGCTATTGTGAACAGTGCCGCAATGAACATATGGGTGCATGTATCCTTTTGGATTAGTGGTTTTGTGTCCTTCGGGTAAATTCCCAAAAGTGGTATTGCTGGGTCGTATGGAAGCTCCATGTTTAGCAGTTTGAGGAATCGCCATACAGCTTTCCATAGTGGTTGGATCAGTTCACATTCCCACCAGCAGTGTAGAAGAGTTCCTTTTTCTCCACATCCTTTCCAGCATTTGTTGTTGCCTGTATTTTTAATATGTGCTATCCTCACAGGTATAACTCACACCCTGCACAAAAGTCAACTCAAAATGGATAAAAGACCTGGATGTAAGACCTGAAACCATAAAATTTATAGAAGAAAATATAGGCAAAACTCTACACGCCATACATCTCCGCAAAATCTTGAAAGACACATCCCTCAAAGCGAAGGAAGTGAAGGACAAGATAAACAGATGGGATTACATCAAAATAAAAAGCTTCTGTACAGCAAAAGAGACATTAACCAAAACTAACAGACACCCTACCAACTGGGAAAAGATCTTTGCACACAATACATCCAATAAAGGACTGATAACAAAAATTTACAAGGAACTCACACAACTCAACAAAAACAAAGCCAATAACCCAGTCA
>PVIJ01008406.1:0-19966 GCA_004024925.1 Scalopus aquaticus | reverse complement strand
AAGCAAATGGCCAACAGATACATGAAAAAATGCTCAACATCACTTATAATCAAGGAAATGCAAATCATCTCTTTCTTGATGTACCCTCTATTGAATTAAATCAATTAGATTTACTTAATGATAACTATACCAATAATATTTTTAAAACAGTACTTTTTTTGTAGCTCTGGAGTCTTTAAACTCATTCAGTTGCGTGTTGTTAGAAGCTAGGACGTCTGGCCTTTTAATTCATATGGTTTCTGACTACCTAGAGACCTAGATCAACTTGTTCACATGGTGAAAAAGCAGAATACTCTGTGTGTATGTGTGTGTCTGTGTGTCTGTGTGCGCACACATGTGCATGAAAGAGAAATGGAACTATCTCAGCAACATTCTAGACCTCTGAAGGCCCACACTTTGAATAGGCAAACTGTTACTTCCGTCACAGTTCATCAGTCAAATCAAGTCACAAAGCAACTCAGAACCAAGAGGAAAGTAGATTTCAGTTCTTCATGAAAGAAGCTACAGTCACATTAGAAAGGGTGTAGAAACAGAAAGAATGGATAATTGTGGCCACTTTTTCAGTTGTCTGCACTGTTACATAACTGCTATATATGAATCAACATCCTATTTATTTCCTTTGTAACACATATCAAAATGTGTTTCACGAGTTTGATGTTTGCTGGGCTACTGGCTGTTACTTCCTCTAGGCAATAAACCCTATGAAAGCAGAGATTGTTTCTTCTTTCTTTATTTTAGCATAGTAAAGCTATAGAAAGGCATAATCCTTGGCATGTAATAGGCACTTAATAAATAGTTTATAATAGAAATTGAAAGAAAGCAAAATAAGGACTCTGTGTAGAGACGTTTTCTCTTACAATTTTATAAATACAAAGGATCTTGTTAAGGCCCATCTATTCACAATCTCAGTAAACAGCAATAGCATTAAAATTTATAACAGTAACAGAAGAAAGTTCTTTTGCAGAAATTGGACAAGAACTTTTCATAACTGGAATTCATTGCCCTATTAACAGAAGAGAGGTAATTTACATTTGCTCTGTTCATTCAGTGTGTCAGGCACTATGCTGATAAATTTGCTCACGCCATCCATTGCCTGCAAAGCTAATAAGGAAACAGAAGAAAGGTGACCTAAGGTAGTATGAGGCCTCTGACTTGGGGATTGGTGTATATTATGTGGCAGAAATCTGGGGGGAAGTTGGAACATATAAAGTAGAAAGGAATTACATAAAGTATGTGTAGTATGTGTTTACCTAGCCTCATTGAATGCAAGCTCACTATAAAATATTGATAATTTTCATTAGGAATATACCTTAATATAAGTCCAGGATTTTATTACTCTTCTTAAATACAGAAACATTCAAAATAAAATATCTTTCAGAAACCATTACTGTTTTAAGAACACTATATGTAGTGGAGATTTCATGAATTACAATTTTCCAGTGAACTCGAGTATTAGAAAATACTGAGGATAAAACGCTTTGACAGTTTCTCAAGAGTACTTATATCTGGAATCAAACAAAAAAATGGCTTTAATATTAACAATGCTAATAGATAGCTTGCACATCAAAAATTTATTTTGTTTGAACTAATGATAGGGAAGTACAATGAGGGAAATGGAACTTATAAAAATGGAAAATCATTATAATACTAATATTTTTGTGAAGCACTGTGTTTTCAAAACTCTACACAGTTAAAAACTCTTTGGCCAGTGAAATTCAGGATTAAAGAAGTTAAATAGCTTGCATAATGTGTCTTAGAGTAAAGTAGAAAAAAGCCCAATACTCCTAATTTATGGTCCAATGTCCTATGTTACTTTCTGATACAATAGCAAATACAAAAGTACATTTACAAATAAATTAATAATTAAAAAAAGTAGATTTGGCATGATATTTAATGAATTATGTGACCCTTGAGAGTGTATTAAGCTTTTAAGTACTCAATATTTACTAAAGAATATGCAAGCCAACTGTCTATAATTAAAAAGTTAAAATACAATTTCAGTCAAATTTATGTTTATAATTATGTACCTGTGCTCAATTTATTAGTCGCAGTTTCATCAATTTCCCGTCTTCTTAGATGCTGCATTTTCAATATCTTTATGCTCAAATCATATTTGTACAGGAAGAAAAATCAAGTTTGCTAAAAACAAAATTAAAAAGTCTTTCAAGAAAATGTATGAGAATCGTATTTCTTCCTACAATTCCTTTTTTAAACAAACATTCAAATATTTCATAGTGAGGGCCTCCCTGGTGGCGCAGCGGTTGAGCCCTGCGCTGTGGAGCTGTCGGCAGCAAGTGATGCGAGTTCGACGCCCGGCCAGGGAGAATCCCACATGGTGCGGCAAGACCTCTCCTGCCTCGCCCGCTGCTCCCCTCAGCAGTGTATTTCTGATCTGCCTGTTCTGCTCCCCATTCTGTATCTGGTGAACCCTCTCACCGCCCCATGACTCTGGCTTATACCCCAGCTTGTATGCATAAATAAATAAATCTTAAAAAAATTTCATAGAAAAATAGTTAACAATCACAATAAACAACAAGAACTTTCTCAGGGCATTTAGTATCTTCAGCTCATCAAGCCCTTAACTCCATTTACTTCCATGACTGGAAAAGAGGTAATGTTCCTTCTCTTTGTTGTCTCTCTCTCTCTCTCTCTCTCTTTTAAAGATTTACTTATTTATGCATACAAGAACTGGGGTGTAGGCCAGAACTGTGTGTGGGGGGGGGGAGGGTGCTGAGAGGATTCACCAGAGACAGAGAAGGGAGCAGAACAGGAAGATCAACTGAAGTACACGGTTGAGGGGAGCAGTGGGCAAGGCAGGAGAGGTCTGCTGTGCTATGTGGGTCAGCTCCCTGATGAGGATCACTCATATTACAGTGGCTGGTGATAGCTTGATAGCATTGTGTCTTTAACCCCTGTACCACCAGAGAAGCCCTTCTTTGTTGTCTCTTGACCAATCTCTCTTGTATAGACTGAATTGTGACCACCTAAAATTCATATGTTAAAGCCCTAATCCCCACTATCTCAGAATATGACTATATTCAGAGACAGGGTTTTTAAAGAGTTAATGGAGGTTAAACTAGGTCACATGAGTGGGCTCTAGTCCAGTCTGACTGGAGTCCTTATGAGAAGATATCTGAATACATGAGAGAGATATCAGGGATTATGCACCCAGAGCAAAGGCACATGAGGACAAAGCAGAAGCTCAACCACCTGTAAACCAAGAAGAGTGATGTCAGGGGAACTCAAACTCATCTACACCTTGGTCTTAGACCATAGATCCCAGGACTGTAAAAAATTTCTGTAGTTTAAACCACCCAGACTGTGGTATCTTGTTATGGCAATCCTTGTAAATAAATACACCTACCTACCAGGAACAGTACCTCTAAGACCACGCAGAAGGCAATTAGCTTCTATCATAGGAACAGGAGTTATAACCTGGCTGTGCATCGTGGGTCTAAAAGAATCTGTAAAGTTGTCAGCTTCATAGGAACCCACTTCTCAGAATCTCCTTTCTGATTGTCTTCTGAGAGATGACCACAAAAGTAGAGTCAGGATCTCAGTAGACCCTTTGCTACACAACTGGATGTTCCTCACTCTAAGTTTTCTTAGCTTTTGTCTTACATTCTTTCCCAATTCATGTGACCCAGCTGACCTAAGGGTTCTTTCCAGCATGCACTATTTGGCAGTTGACCAACACTTTGGTCACACTCATTAGATTTGATCACCAGCACATCAAAAGGATGATTAAAGGTATAAGAGGCTACGTAGCAATTCGTGTGTTCCTCAATACACACTTGTGCTATTGGAAACTGGCAGATATCCAGATAGAAATCAGTATTTTTATCTGCAGAAAGTGTATGGTGAAAGGCTGGTTTCACATCACTTCAGCATGGGCTCTTTAGCTCTTACGAGAATTTTAGTGACCCAAAAAGTAGAAAATCATGTAAAAGCTATAGCGCAGATATCAGGATAAATGGATTGGTAAGCCATTCAAGCTTGCTCCCAGATTTCAACAATTCTAGGCCAAAGCAATGGAGAGGGCAACTGACAAGTATTTTCTTATTTTGCTTTAAGATGCTTCTCCATTCTAGAGGAGGTAGAACAATGATAACATTAGAGATATTCTTTTTTGACTTTTTTATTTATATCTGAGACCCCGTGGTATTTCAAGGAGGATATATTTAATGTTGTTAAGGCAGTTGGCCATACTCTACTCCCAGAAAAGAAAGAAGTAAGTACAACTGGCAATTTGAAAGGCACATTTTAAGTCTATCTCACAAGCACTGCAGACACTTTTGAGTCACTGGTGTGCAGTCAATTTTTATAAAATACTAACTTTGTAAGTAAAAGAATATTTTTGATTTCTGAAACTGTGGTGAGATTTCTGAACTAGATATAAACTAAAGAAGCATTAAAAGTGCTGGAGCTCCCCCTAATGATCATTCATATCAAAATAAGACCTCTTTTGGATTTTACAAGATTTCTTTCTTCACCCTCTACAACAAATGGCATTAAACATACTAATCTACTTATGTTTCTCCTTTGTTCAAGATATTTAAATTCTTTTGTGACCTGAGCTCTGAGTGAACCATGAGGCTGTTGATTGTGATATGTCTAAAACAGAACTCATCATGTTATCCCTCCAAACCTACTTCACTGCTTACAAAACTGCTGCTGGTAGATTTTACTCAGTTACCAAAGCCAGCAGCTTGGAAGTTTCTTAGTAGTGTCCAAATCTTGTAACAGTATGACGTCCATCAAAAGGGGAGGTTCTAGTTTTCCCGCTCCACTCAAGGTGGGTGGAGCTGAGATGTGAGGAAATGCTAGAACAGACTGGAACTTAGGAAAAGGAAGAAGAGAAAAGAAGACTAGAGGAGGCACATGGAACAGAGAGACAGGTAAGAAGAAGGAGCACTTCTTTCTCAGCCTTGGACATGTGCTAGGTACTTTGGGGACATGGAAGGAAACACTTGAAAGCAACAGAGACATGGATGAGAGACCCACGGGGAGGCTGGCAATGGCAGCTTTTATATTGACTTGTATTTTAACTTTGCTCTTTTCTGTCCAGGCTTGCCTGGCTCCTTCTGCCCCGTTCCTGTGCTTTCCAGACTGAAGATGTCTTAGACTTGTGGCAAGCTTGTGGGTCTCCGTGACTCTGCCTGGGCCAACCCTACTTGGCTGGGCATTACTCATGAGGGGATGGGTAACCCTGGGTATTTAATTGGAAACTATTTTAACTATATTATTTCTCTTCTCTCTATTGAACACAACTATATTAAAGTTCTTTTCTATTGAAGGTCTTATGCACTAAAAGTATGTTTGTCTTTATGCAGCAGGTGGCAGAACCCATTTAGAGTACACAGGTTTGAGGGTATCGGGGTGCCCCTCAGTCTGACAGCTAATACTCTTATATGTACATTTTGCCTGCAAATCATCATTTTTGATATCTTACTACTTCACAACAGGACACAAATGACCTCTCACTTTTATTAAATTCCATACCTTGTAATACTCAGAATTAGACTGATTTGTATACTGCAATACAGCATGTACAGAATATGTGTTTCATCTGGTGCACTTGCCCTTAGGATTTAAAGTTCCAAAGAGCCATGTTTCACTATTCTAGTCTCAATATCACACCATGAAATTAATATTTAGATAAAATAATAAAAGTTTTCAACCACACAGAACCATGGCAGACATTGGCAAAACATCTGGATGGCTTATAAAGCATTATATATCCCCAATATCTGGATAGCACATGAAAGATCTCTTGTCTTTGCTTTATGGAGCCCTTAGGTCTTTAATTAGTTATAACTATTAAAGATGTCTCTTTTTTAGAACAAAATAGGTGGATTTATTGAAATACACTGCTAAGGGGAACAGTGGGTGAGATAGGACGGGTATGCACACGTTAAAGATGTCTTAGTGCTAAACAGTCAAAGAAGCATATTTACCCAAAAGATAAATTCTTATTATTAAACTCAAACTATTTGGGGCATTATTTTAAAATAAAGTAATTGCATACTGAATATTTACCCAGCAGCATACACACACACACAGAGAAAAAAGTACATCCTTAATAAATATCCCATGCTTTTAATAAAAATGTTTTTTTCCTCTTGAAATACAATGTGAAAAGCAGTGTTGGGGAACTCATAAACACCCCTAAAAATAAGGCAAAAACATTAGAGAAGTACAAACATAAAAAGAGCTTCTGGGAAGACTCATAAACATTTGAACAAGGAAAATTTATAAAACAAAAGGTATTAATGTTAATATTCATAAACATATACCTATTGCATTCTAAGCATAATTCGAGCTTTGTCTAAAATCTTCCTGCTGTTTCCATCAATCTTGAATATTTCTTTAATTCTGCTGTGCTTAGGTTTAAGGAGGGAAAATGAGAGAAGATTTGGAGAAGGATGTCGGTCAAAATATGTGGTTAAGGTTAATTAATTAAGGAAAGGCTTTTGATAGTTGGGAGAAAGAGGCTCTGATATGTAGCTGAACAGAACTTTGTCCAACTACATTTTAATGAAATACATGATCTGAGGTTTGACTAATTGGGATAAATTTCATTTTCCGTATAATTTTTGTAGATTGTCCTTTGTACTGTTAATTAGACCATCTCTCTCCCTTCCTTTTCTCTTTTCCCTTTTCTTTCTTTCATACCTAATCAATCACCCTCTTCTTTTTACCTTCTTTTTATTCATCTACTCTATTTCTCTCTCCCTCCCACCCATTCCTCTCTTTCTCCTCCTTTACTCACCATTGTTCTTTCAATCTACTGTATATTTTGTAGGATAATCAGGCTAATAACTTTGTGTCTATATTTTTTAGATGAATTGCTGACCTACAGATATTCTCATACAACTCAGCACTGCCTTTAACTATATAGGCTACCTATACTTGAAAAGGTACTTTCCCTCGGGCCACATATAGTCTTTTGTTTAAAAAGAAGCATATAAAAAAACATCAGTGATAAAAGTTGTTGACTCTTGGGGCCTCCCTGGTGGCGCAATGGGTTAAGTCTCAACACTATGAAGCTGTCCACAGCCACTGCAGCACAAGTTATATCCCTGGCCAGGGAACTTTCCACATGGCGCAGCGGACCTCTCCTGCCTTGCCTGCTGCTCCCCTCAGCAGTGTATCTCAGTCATTCTGCCTGGTCTGCTCCCCACTCTGCCTCTGGTGAATCCTCTCATCACCCAACGCCTCTGCTTCTGGCCTACACCCCCGTTCTTGTATGCATAAATAAATAAATCTTAAAAAAAAAATGTTGATTCTTACATCTACCAACTCTCATGAAAAGAAATTTGGAGGTTATTATAACAGAAATTCTGATAAATTATGTGAAAATATTTTAAGTTTATGTATTATTTAATCAGAACATATCAATAAGTCACTGTATCTGTGTTGCTCTCAACAGCAAGTGAAAATATTAATCCTTAAAACTTTGAAAAAGAATAGTGATAAAACAAAAATTATAGCTTTTAGATTGTACTTAATTCCTTAATTAGCATAATATGATGTTCAAAAATTAAAATTATTGTGCTTATTAATAGTACATACGAATTAATAATTGATAACAATACAAGTATCTTGAGATAAACTGACTTGAATCTTTATTCTCGCTATAAAAACTGAGTGCTTTTCACATTCCCCTGGCTATTGTTCTCTTTATGTCAAAATGGATATTTAGAGTCAGGCTATCTCTTATAAATCTTAATGTAAACTGAATTGGTGATTTTTAGAAATAACTCAAACTTAAATATAGAATTGACTTGGATGTTGAAAACCTCAAAAGGCAGAATTTACTGAACAGAAACTCTATTTTAAATGGAAGAGGAGACTTAAATGAATGGTTTTGAATTTCCCGAACTTAAAGAGAAAGTATGTGGCTCAGTCTCTGCCTTTTTCTTTTTAAGATGAAAAATTGCCTTAGAGTCTGCCTTCTAGAATTGTCCTCAAGATTTGAAAATTTTAGTATGATGAACACCTAAGAGTTCTGACCATTTAGAAAAATCCAAAGGAGTGATTAGCTGTACAGAAAGTAATCATGTATGAATAATTAAAATGATCATGTTATTTGAGTTTAATGATGTTCACAGATTTCAAATTGCATATAGTATTCTAATTGCTTCTTGCTTTTTTTCCTTTCTCACATAATTATCAGGAACAAAGTATCTATTATAAATATTTCAGTTTATTCTATCTCTTTATAATAGATATCTAATTAAGAATTATTTTGTATATGACATATTTCTAATCAGAACTCTTACACATGCTTCTCAGTTAATTTTAAATTACTTCTGTGGCACATTTATAATTTCTAGAATTGCTATTTTTATGCTATACTTGTTTCTCCTTTCATGTCTATGAGAAAAGAGCTAAAAAGAGCAAAAACATCTAACAGATATAAGGATATGGCAGATATAGACACCAAGGTAACCAGCAAGAAACAGTAATAATTCATAAATGGAATGTGAGTAAGTTTTATAAAAAATAGAATTTGAAATTATTTCATGCCAAAAAGTATGTTTTGAGTGTCTATTACTATATTACAAAATATCCCAAACCTTAGCGGCTTAAAACACTATTTTATGTTGTTCGCCATTTTGTTGGAAAGGTTTGGCTAGACATCCTTATCTGGCCCAGGCTTTCGGAATTGAAGCAGATTCTGTTCAAAGACAATTTCATTATGCAGATGCATCTGGTGCCATGGTGGGGATAACTGGAAAACTGGGCTCAGAATTAATCCCTCTTTCTCTTCCGTGTAACTGCAAGGTATTGTTACACAGTGTCTCTAGCAAGACAGTTGATGAACTGGAGCTCCAGAAACTAGTATCCCAAGTGACAGGAGGCAAAACCTTCCCTTCTTTTTTTTATATATATTTTATTTTTTAATTTATTTTGTATTTGTATCTTTTACATTTTTGTGTATTCCCTGTAGATTTCCCACCAGCAATTTCACCAGTGAACCATCCCCATAGTCCCTTGTGCTCTTTTCCTCCCTTCTTTTTGCTAGAATTGGCACAATATTACTCAAGCCATTTTTTTTTAAGATTTATTCATGCATAAAAGCTGGGGTACAGGCTAGAGGCGATGAGAGGGTTCACCAGAGACAGAGTAGGGAGCAGAACAGGCAGATGGACAGAAATACACTGCTGAGGGGAGCAGTGGGCGAGGCAGGAGAGGTCTGCCACGCCATGTGGGAATCTCCCTGGCTGGGAGTCGAACTTGTGTCACCACTGCCGACAGCTCCACAGCGCAGCACTTAACTGCTGTACCACCAGGGAGGTCCCATTTTCTATGATGCTATGATGTCACAGGACAGTCCATATTCAAGAATTAGTGTAAACAGCAAATTTGTGTCAATCTTTACTTTGCCGTGTTTCTTTTTTGTACATATCATACATAATCTTATCAAAATGCACTTACATATAAACTCTTTATCTTTCAGAAATGTATTTTATTTCAATGTATCAATCAAGTGCACTGTGACCTTGCCAGTAACAATATTAGATGGAAAAATATATATAACTAACCTAAGTGTGGTACCACTCTTGAAAATCTATTTTTCATTTTAATTAGGTGATATTTATTTTTAAAATTTATTTATTTATGCATACAAGCTGGGGTGCAGACCAGAGGTGTGGGGTGGTGAGAGGGTTCACCAGAGACAGACTGGGGTGCAGAACAGGTAGATCGGCCAAAACACACTGCTGAGGGGAACAGCTGATGAGGCAGGAGAGGTCTGCACCATGTGGGAAACTCTTGGCCAGCCTTGAACTCGCACTGCACAGCTGCCTACAGCTTCACAGAGCTGCGCTTAACCTGTTGCGCCATCAGGGAGGCCCTCATTAGGCCATATTTAGAATGGTTCCCCCTCCTCTCTTTTTTTTTTTTTTTTTTTTTTTTACATACAAGCTGGGGTACAGGCCAGAAGCGTGGGGCGGCGAGAGGGTTCACCAGAGACAGAGCGGGTAGCAGAACAGGCAGATCAGAAATACACTGCTGAGGGGAGCAGCGGGCGAGGCAGGAGAGGTCTGCCACACCATGTGGGATTCTCCCCGGCCGGGCGTCGAACTCGCGTCGCCGCTGCCGACAGCTCCACAGCACAGCGCTTAACCGCTGCGCCACAAGGGAGGCCCCCTCCTCTCTTTTTATGTATTAGGGAAAAGGAAAAATCTCCATTAAGGGAGGAAATAAAGTAGATTGGAGGTTCACCAACTCTGATGAGAATTGAAGGTTTTTGTAGGGAGGGAGCTGACCACAGACCATTCCTGGCATACAAGAAACCCCCACTCCCTGAAGAGGAAGCTGTGGGATTATGGACAGTGCTCATAACTGCTGAAGGACTCACTGTCCATTAAGAAGGGAGGACACTCCATTTTGTTGTCATTTTTTTTTCTCTCTGTTTTGAGTATGTATTTAAGCTTTTGACCTTTCTTTGATAGCTTAATAGAATAGCTTGCAATTCTCTGGTCTGAAATAAATCTTTATATAGCTTCAAAGAACTTCACTAAATGTTTTTACCTAAATATTTTTCTAAGCAGCAAAAATCTGAGCATTTTTTTTTTATGGAAAAGAACACCTTGTTCAAATATAAACCCAAAATAACCGATAGATTTATAGCAACCAAAGGATAACTTCTTATTTTAATTAAATGCCACTGATAATGATTTATATTGATCCCAGAATATTACCTGGCCAGTAGAAAACACTTAATAAATCTTAAATGAATAAATTAACCTTAAAAGATCAAGAAAATTGAAAACATCCTTAAATTTATATAATATTTTCCCATGCAGATGGTCATAGCTAATGAAATTGAACATCTTTTAAAAAATTTAATGGCTATTTGGATGTCACTTTTATGAAGTATTTAAAATCCTTCCAAGATTCATTTACTCTTTACTGGCCTGTATTTTTGCTATTGGTTTGTAGGAGCTCATTATATATTTTGAGCAAGAGCTTTTTGGCCATTAATATATGGTAAAAATCGTGCAGACTCTAATTCATCCATTCATTAATTCAAAAGTATATTTGATGAAAAGCATTCTTAATTTTATTAGCAGTTCAATTTGTGATCATTTTTATTCTGGTTTCTGTTTTATGTTTTAAGAAACCCTTGCCTACTAAAGAAATGGAAAGATATTCTCTGGTGTCACTTGTGGAAGTTGTATTATTTGACTTTTCCTATTTTGATTTCAATCCACCAGATGAATGATGTAATATAACATTAAATATTACAGAAGTCTTGTCAGTGAGGCTTAAAGGATGATAAAGGGACATAAGGGAGAAGTGTGGGTAATGATGTGTTCTATATCTTCCTGGGGATAGCTACGTGCCATATGCTTTTCAAAACTCAGCCAACAATGCATTTAAAATATAGAATCCCATAACTTAAGTGTACCTCAACAAAGTTGGCGAAAAAACAGCCAAATTGAGGTCTATGTCCTTTTGTTGGCATTTTGATATTCAATATCCAAAATTATTTGAAAACTTAAGTTTGGGTTTATGAGAAACAAAAATAAATAGGGTCTCAGAATTGTATTTAATATTCACTGCTTACTGTGAAACATTCACAATTAATCCAAATAAAATAGTGTTTTATAAAAGGTTATTGTTGTCACATAATTTCATGTTTTCTATGCTGTTTATCAGCAAATAGTAATGTACTGAAATAGTAAAAAGACTAAGGTATATAAATAAATTATGGTAACTTTTTCTTAAAATTGTTTTAATACTTTACTTAAAAAAGTTTAATAGGGGGGGCCTCCCCGGTGGCGCAGCGGTTAAGTGCTGTGCTGTGGTGCTGTCGGCAGCGGCGACGCAAGTTCGACACCCGACCGGGGAGATTCCCACATGGCGCGGCATACCTCTCCTGCCTTGCCCGCTGCTCCCCTCAGCAGTGTATTTCTGATCTGCCTGTTCTTCTCCCCGCTCCGTCTCTGGTGAACCCTCTCGCCACCCCACGCCTCTGGCCTGTACCCCAGCTTGTACGTATAAATAAAAAAAAAAAAACTTAAAAAAAAAAAGTTTAATAGGGGGCCTCCTTGGTGGCCTAGGGGTTAAGTCTCAGTGCTGTCACCACTATGACCCTGGTTCCATCCCCAACCAGGTAGCTAACCCACATGGTGCAGCAGACCTCTCCCAACTCACCTGCTGCTTCCCCTCAGCAGTGTATGTCAGTCAATCTGCCTGTTCTGCTCCCCACTCTGTCTCTCTGAATCCTTTAACCCCCTCCCCCAGCACCTCTGGCCTATACCCCAATTTCTCTACACAAAGATTTAAAAAAATAAGTTTTATAAATCTCATTGGGATATTTACAATAAGAGAGTTATGGTTCTTATTTTTCTTTTTCCAAGAAATGTAAAAAGTTTTGTTTCATACATCACTAGATTATTATAATGAAGTTGTATTCCTTCTGCCTGAATTAAGCATTTACTTTTTTTGTGAAAATATTTCTTCTATACAATGAGGAGTGGGTGGATGAGAAAAGGATTTTGATAAATCAGTCATCTGACCAAGGCATGATGTCACAACAGGGATTCCATCCAATAGCTCAGATTGCAGTACCAAGCAATAGCACTGACTTGACTCATTTTCCAAAAGTACAGACTTATCTACTAGATGATACAAAAAGAAGGGCTAATTCAAAGTATTCTATATCCCTATGTCGCTTTTTGGGCAAATGCACCTGATTGCTAGGTTTTCAAAGTCTATTTACTTTTGGGTGAAATAGATTGCCATTTAAATAGCATACTTAAAAGAAACACAGTAAAATTTCTTGGCACCTGAGTCCTTCCTCATGTGAATCTGAAGTCTAAATAAACACTAAGAAAACTTTTCTCTACTTTGGGGCTTGAGTATTCCTTTTGTTTATTTTGCTTTTGAAGTTTTTTAAAATAGTGACATTTTTTAGAGTCATACATCCAGCCATATAAATTAAAATATATGAGACATTAATAGTTCTTTAGGGAAAGGAGAACTTACCCCAGGATTTATGGGGTGCTAGAGCTGAGAGAGAGACCTGGAAAGTCAAAGTCTGCAATATCAGAAAGCAACTTGTTTGATGTCAGGTCAGTCCTCAAAGATTACTAGATAAAGCAATAAAATTATCCTAAGAGTGATTAATCCTTTCTTTGCAGGCATAAAACTTAAAACATATAGATTATTAAATGATTGGGAAAATGGTCAGTTTGTTTGGGCAGTGTTCCAAACTGAATTAGCCAGCACTGGAAATATTAAGAGCACGGAAGTCCTAATTACAGTTATATCAAGCTAAATAATTTCTTTTCAATGCCCCACTAATTAAATAAATACTGGTCATGATGTATTATCTTTCTAACTTTGGGAAATACCTGGAGATTAAGAAGGAAAAGAATGTTATGCATATGTTCCCTGGTTTAAAAAAAAAAAAAAAAAGGATTGGGGGGAAGGAGTAAATACAGGAGAGGGAAGAGCATATCAGTCTATGATTAAGGCTACCAGAAGGGGGATGTGGCATGGTGGGAGCAAAGAGAATAGGGGGTGGAAATCCAATGGCGGATTGCTGGGGTTTTGCTGGTGGATGTGGTAAAATAATATACATTTGTAGAGGTGTAAACCTATAACCTAAGACTTATAGTGTGACGTAAATCAATATTACCTCAATAAATAGAACTTTACCCCCCCAAAATGCCATAAACATGTAAAATTATTTTTCTGCATCTTTTGAATACCAGTTCAGTATATATAATTTGACTGCATCCTATTTGGTGTAATTTCAAGAAAAAAAAATTAATTAGAAAAAAGTTATGGGTCTGCATTGATGGAAAATGTTTCAGTTTGAGTAATTCTAAAGTGTTCCTATATTTCAATGACGTCAAACTGATATGGCATTTGCTCAGGAGAATTAAGATCTGTTTATTTGAAAATGTGTGAACAGTGCTAAAGAGAATAATGTTTGCTATATCCTGGGTTTTTAAAAATGTTTTGTAATTTTGTGTGTTCTGAATATGCCTAGATTGAGTCTTTTAGCTATTGTACCCAATCAATAGTCACAGTTTTTTTTTAAAGATTTATTTATTTACACATATAATAAGTGGGTATAGGCCAGAGGTATGGGGGTTAAGAGGATTCATGAGAGACAGAGTGGGGAGCAGAACAGGCAGACTGACTGAAATACACTGCTGAGGGCAGCAGCGGGTGAGACAGGAGAGGTCTGCTGAGCCATGTGGGAAGCTCCCTGGATGGGGATCGAACTCATACTGCAGTGGCTACTGATAGCCTCATAATGCTGTGGCTTAACCTGTTGCACCACCACAGAGGCCCAATAGTCACAGTTTTCTATCTCTTCTTGCCCATAATGCTGTACGTTATTTGGATTACTTCAACAATTCTCTGAAAAGCATGGTAACAAATATCTGAAGAGTTGTGAACCTATACTTCAAAATCACATGCAGTGTTGTAAACCAGCATTACCGCAATTAAAAAAAAATAGTTCGATCTTGTTGTCTTTGTTGTTATTTAAGAGGTATTCTTTCAGGCAAGGGTGATAACAATGGGGACAAAAATGCCCAAACCTCACTCATTCATTGTGTTTATAAACCTCATTGCATTCATGTGTTTATATTTCAGTGTGTTAGTACACATAAACAAAGAGATAAAGAAAATTTGTTTTAGAAAGCAATTAGTATTTTGAAAAAAATCAATATGGTGGTATGATAGAAAGTAGTAGAAATGAGTGGACTATTTCAGACAGGGTGGGAACTTTCTTGGTGTTGACATTTTGCCTGAGATCTGAGCAGTAAGAAGGTCCAGATACTCAGAGGTGGAAAAGATGGATGCAGACAAAGGAAAGTAAGAAAAATGCTGCATTCAGAAGAGGGTTGGGAGTGCTAGGTAGTCAAAAGAACCCCAAATATAGGTACTGGGATGAAATTTGCATAACTAATTTTGATCTCACATATATTAGGAGATAATTCCATATGGATGTTTAGCATTGTGTGTCTCCTAAGAAGAAGAGCACAAACCAGCCTTTGGTTCCACACAATCTTTGTAAGGCTGTTTACACAGGATGGAACATAAGAATTGCAGGTGTTTCATTCAAATAAGGCTCTCACAATCTGCACATACCTTACATTTTTCTGGGGGTGGGGGTGCAATTTATTTCTGTTGGTTTTTTCTTTGAAGGTTTTTATTTGTATGATCTAATTTAAAAAGACACAACTGGGCTTAACAAAGTCTTCCTACCCTAATACCACTTTTTCTCTGTGAAAAATGAAAGCTTTGAAGGGAGAGGGTAGGCTTTTATTCCACAGAAACCAAAGAGGTTCTGGAAGAGAAGCTATTAAAACTCCAACCCCTTTTTCTTTTTAGGTTAAATGACAATTTTGACATTTTCTTGACAATCTTGTCCATCTTTGACAGCACAGATGATCCCAGCTGAGATCTCCAGACTGAGGGGTTATCTCAGGGCCCTACCTTCCCTTCAAAGGGAACACATCATAAATGATAAATGAAAGAGGCAGTTTGACTAGTCATCTAAGGACAGTGATAGATAATCTGAAAGCCCACAGATGTGTTTTACTTGACATGCTAGCTCAACAAGTAAATAAAAAGAGAAATTTAATAGCCACTGTCTAAAAACCTCAGGCGCTTTCACATAAAATCTCTGTTCATGTCTCCAACTCTTAAAATATTTGAAAACATAGCCATCTTAGAACAGAGTACTGCAGGAGAGTGATGGGTTGTAACTGAGTAGTGCTGGATCCTATCAGACCAGGCTTATGCTTTCCACTTTGCCACAGCTTCATCTGGGTCACATTCCCTACTTTTCTGTAGCATCACTATTATTATTGGCTATGTTTTGCTTTTGTGTTACTGACTGTTATTATTGACTATTGAGCCATGTTTTGTTTTTCCTAAAGTCTCCGTCCATCCAACAGCCAGAGTTTTCTTTCATACATGAAAGTAAGATTGTGCCGGTCCCTGAACAACCTTCCCATGGTGTCCTCTCCCACATAGACACTGTTGTCTGACACCTGCAAACCTTTGCGTATAAATAACTCTAAATCAAACGTTCAAACTAAAGAAGTCTCAAATATGAGGTATATGGCAACTGACGGTGTGAGCACCTTGTTATCTGTTTGTTTTGAATTATTCAAGTCCTAGTGAAATAATTCAAATTCCCTCTGGTTATATATTGATATAAAGAATATTGTTGATGAATTGGGGTTCCGGGTGTATAATGACAACTAAAGACACTTTTAATAATTAGGACTTGGTCATCTCTTCCAGTTGAATGAGTTACTGAAGTTAAGGGGACTTAAAAGTTCTTATAACACTTCTGCTTAAGCTCAACTATTATCCTCGGTAAGCCACTGCACACATTTGTATGCACACATACACTCACCCCTTTACTTAAGTACTTAAATATCTATTGTATACCTTTGTATTTCAGATATAATCCTAGTTTTTCTTACGGGAAAATATGAATGAATAAAGTGTTGCCATGTAGAGATTCACAGTTGAGTCATTACTTTTGCCACAAGTTAATTACTTGAAATAATCAGGGTTCAAATATTTTTATAATGAATAATTTTTAATCTAATTGAGTGCCTCACTATATAGCAAGTTTAATAGTGTGGATATTTCAGTATTACTGATGTATAGTTGACAAGTGAAATTGTATATATTTAAGGTGTATAACACGATGATTTAATAAAGGTGTGTATTGTGAAATGATTACCATAATCAAGGTAATTAACACATCAACTCACATAGTTGCCATAATTTTTGTTGTAAACAACTGAGTACTGTTCTCTCAGTAAAATTCAAGTATGCAATATAATATTATTTACTAAAATCACAATGTTGCACGCTAGATCCTCAGAACTTATTCATCTAATGACTTTGCAAACTTTGAATAACTTCTCTCCATTTTCCCCAACCCCCTAGTCCTAGCATTCATCATTTACTATCTATTACATGAGCACAATTTTTTTATAACCCACATAAGACTGAGTATTTGTTTTCTTCTACCTGACTTATTTTACTTGGCATAAAGCCTTTTTCGGTTTCATCCATGTTCTCGGAAAAGGCAGACAGTCCTTCTTTTTATGTCAGAATAGTATTTCTTTATTATTATATTCTATATTATACATATAAATAGAGATATTATTAGCTAACTATCTATAGATAGATACTACATTTCTTCATCTTTTAAAAATAGTAACGGTGGCATCCACCATTATTTAACACTTGAAGGGGTCAAGGTAGTGTTCTAAGTAATTTACATATAATATTTATTCTATAAAGATTTGTGTTTAGTCTGTGTTAGGAACTCATAATGAGGAGGGCACTTCACATACATTTTCAAATAGAAAACTCAGAGCCTTTCTCAAATAAGAGGTGATTAACACCAGTTCACATAACCAGCTGACTTTAATGAAGAGACGCTCTCTCCTCATATCTTCTCTACATATTTTTAAATACACTGTGAAATAGAAAAGTGCATGAAAAACTATACATCCCAGAAATCTCTCCCGGTAGTGCTTTATCTCTCTATACGCCACAGCAATTTAATGTTAGAGCAAAAACCTAAAATGCAATCCAAAAAACAAAAATCTAGGGCCTCCCTAGTGGCAAAATGGGTTAAGTCTCAGCACTATGAAGTTATCGGCAGCCTGTTTCAAACCACCATCAGGTAGCTGACCCACATGGCTCAGCAAACCTTTCTTGCCTTGCCCACTGCTCCCCTCAGCAGTGTATCTGCCTGTTCTGATCCCCACTCTGTCTCCTGTGAATCCTCTCACCACCCCACACCTCTGGCCTACATCCCAGCTCTTGTATGCATAAATAAATAAATCTTTTTAAAAAGTCTTATTTTTACTTCAGAACTCACTTCCTTTGGAATCATTACTTGTTAGAACATGAACAATTTTTGCTGTGTGCTTTTCCTTAAAGTAATGTCAAATATACTGAAAAGTTCTAAGGACAGGAAAAAAAAGAAAATTTTCCTGAACCATTTCACAGTAAAATGAAAATTTTTTGTCCTATTACACCTGAACACTCAGTGTGTATTACCTACAAAGCAGACATTCTTTTTCATATGGTCAACACAAATATCAAAATCAGGAACTTGTTGATGATGTCTTTACCATCTAAAATTCAGCCTCTCCAAGCAAGAGATTCTTCAGTTTTATAGAAATTGATCAATGAAAAAGTACATTTAGATTATAAAAAAAGATTCTTGGAATTTAACTATAAAAAACTGAAATGAACTTAGATATGCATATAACCCTCTGAATTACTTCTTTTTTTCATTCTTTGAATAAATTCAAAGAACAGAATTGCTAGATCATATGCTAGATCTATTTTTAAGATTTTGAGAAACCTCCATACTGTTTTCCACAGGGCTTGGCCCAGTATACACTCACTAACAGTTTAAGATGGTTCCCTTTTCTTTACACCCTTCCCTCAGCTACAGGTGCCGTTTCCGTTTTTTGTTTGTTTATTTTTGGTGCTTTTCTATTTTGTTTTATTTTTGATAGGGGCCATTTCACTGGAGTGAAGTGGTACCTTATTGTGGTTTCGATTTGCATTTTCCTGATAAGTGATGTTGAACATATTTTTCATTTGTCTGTAGGTTCCTGGAGACATGTCTATTTAGCAACTCTACTTACTTTTTTGGGTTGGGCTCTTTGTTCTCTTTTTATTGAGTTGGATTAGACCCTTGGCAGATGCATGATGTACAAACATTTTCTTCCTCAGTAAGTATCTTTTTTTATTTTAACGATAGTTTCTTTTGCTGTACAGAAGACTTATACTTTGATGTAATCCCATTTATTTACTTTCCTTACTGTTCCTTACTGTTTCCTTACTGTTTCCTTAGTTTCCTTACTGTTAAGTTGTGTACCCAACAATATACCTGAAGCCAATTTTGTATAGCATTATGACTGGGTTTTCTCCTATACATTTAATGGATTCTGCTTTTACATCCAAGTCTTTAATTCACTTTGAATTAATTTTTGTATGTGGTCTAGAGAGTGGTCTTGTTTCACTTTTTTACATGTGGCTGACCTGTTTTCCCAACATGATTTGTTGAAGAGACTTTCTTATCTCCATTGTATAACACTGACTCATTTATCATAGATTAGCTGTCCATTTAATGTGGGTTTATTTTTGGACTCTCAGTTCTATTCTATTGATCTGTGTTTGTATTTTTATCCAATACCATATCTTTTGAGTACTATGGCCTTATAATATATTTTGAAATTTGAAAGTATAATACTTCAATTCTCCCTTCTTTCTTATCAAAATAGCTTTCAGTGTTTGGGGTCTTGGAAATTAAGTGTTCAATGACAGATAACTGGATTAAGGAGATGTGGTGCATACACACATTGGAATACTATTCAACTATTTAAAAGGATGAAATTTATTTAGGGAAAATGGATGGAATTGGAGAGATTATGCTAAGTGAAATAAGTCAGAGGGAGAAAGACAAATATTGGATTATTTCACTAATATGTGAAGTCTCTTCAACTAACAAAACTGAACCAAAACAAAATATAGAAATGACTACATAATTGACACTGCTATAAGAGGAATATCAGAACAGGAACAAAGTAGGGAAGGAGTCCAATGGTATACAATAAAGGAATATGGATCTTACGGTAGGTGGAGTATGGTGATGCACATCTGAGGAGGAGTAAGCCAGTTCCTCTGAACTGTAAACCAGTTACTGCAAACAATCAATCAATAAATTGTGACAAAATAAAAATAAAATTTAAGTGTTAAAAAATGATGTGGAATGATCAATTTAAGACTCAGGACATAAATGTAGGCGATTCACCAAAAATATAGAATCAAAGATAGACTTTGGAGTTAGAAAACAAAGATTAGAAAATCAGAAAATGAACTTGGGAAGCACAACATTAAAATATCTTACTGAGGGGACTTTTTTTTTTTT
>PVIJ01008405.1:30069-74640 GCA_004024925.1 Scalopus aquaticus | reverse complement strand
ACAAAAACACTAATCCGAAAGGATACATGCACCCGTATGTTCATTGCGGCACTGTTCACAATAGCAAAGGTATGGAAGCAACCCAGATGTCCAAAAATAGATGATTGGATCAAGAAGATATGGTACATATACACAATGGAATACTATTCAGCATTCAAAGAAGATAAACACATGCAATTTGCAGCGACATGGATGGAATTAGAGGGGATCATACTCAGTGAAATAAGCCAGAAAGAAAAAGAAAAATATTGAATGGTTTCACTTATAACAGGATTATAAGGAAGCCAAATAGGAGAGAGACAATCAGCCGGGGCGGGGGCGAGGAGGTGGAGGCGGAGAGAGGGAAGGAAAAGCACACAAAATGGAATAGAAAAGAACACAAGGGACCATGGAGATGGATCACGGGTGAATTGGTGGTGGGCTACCCAAGGGGAATACAAAATGTAAAAGACATAAATAACAATAAAAATATATATTACAGAAAAAGAAAAATAGTTCCATATGCATTATAGTTTAATTTTATAAGTACTCTGGTAAATAAGCATTTAAATAGGAATGTCTTCAGTTATTTTAATGACCTCTTAAATGTCAACTTAAGATTCCTTCTCTTAATTTTCTTGACAATAAAGAATTGGAAACTACATGGCTTACCAAAAAATTTATCTGGTCATTAAGTCACTTAACTTTAATAAGAGCATAACCATTTTTCCATTAAAAATAAAGATGTTTTGAGTGGTGCATGAAACACATTTTGTCATGCATTCTATAAGCTAATAAATTACAGTTTATTGAATATGGTACTAAAACAAATTAGAATGGTATTGATCTAATATTTAAGTAAAAAGTTAAAAAACAATGTCATTATTTTGTAATACGTAATGGGTAATTGAAATTATAAATGATATGTTAAGGACTATGTATATGTATTCATATCTTGTGATCAGGTTTTTAGGAATAATCAAATTAAGAGTGGGTATAAAAATACTAAATAGCTTCATTAATTGTATTAGATATTCAGTGTAACTTTTCTGGTTTATTTAATCAAAAGAAAAAAATTGTATTCTAGCAAGTAAATTAAATTGGCAGCTGGTTTATAATTGTTTTTTTCTTAATAAAATAAAAACAAATAAAAACAAATAATAAGCAAATAAAAACATTATACAATAAGATAAGCTAGGATCAACTTTAATTGGGAAAGTCATGATATTTGATAAAACTGGTTTTAAACTACCTTATTAAATTTTAATAAATGATATTAACCATGATTATAGTAGCTACTACTTGAGAAGTACTGTCCAGTCACATGTTCACAAATATTATCTCCAACAATAAGGTAGATGGTACTGTTTTAATCCCATCTTTAAAGATAAGGAAACTGAGGCACCTAGGTCAAGTTACTTGCCTAATGAGACATAGTAAGTGGCTGAGCCAGTATTTGAACCTTCAGAGTAACACATAAAAATTTGATCATCCTCGAAAACATTTCTGGTACATCGGAGAGACTTACATGTTGGGTAATGCTTATCTTTCCTAGAAATGACTATCGAGATCATTTGTTCATCTGTAAAGAATCTCTTACCTTTAAATCATGGGAGGGAACAAAAGCCCTCTTTAGTGGATTTCTTCACTTGACTCTCTTGGGACTCTCCCACAAGAGTTATTCATTTTCTGAAAATCAGGATGGAAGAGGCAAAATCATTCTAGTTAACCCCACTCTGCAGTAGCAGTCTGTCTGATTTCAGATTATCCCGACAGAGGCAAAGGGTACATACATCATAGAATACATACACAGAGAAAAAGGAACGTCTTTGGCGGGTTTTTAATGCCTTAAAGCTTCCCAATATCAATATTTCAAATTGTCCCTTTGTTTGTTACTCCAGGAGGTTTTTACACGCTGAGGCAATGCACCATAGTAAGATGGCTGAGAGGTATGCCTTTGTTTTGTTTTTGGACCTCAGGTGCATAGACTTGGTTTAATCATAATCCTTGTGTCACTCATCATTGGTCCATGCATGGCTCTCTTTTTTTCTTTTAGTTACTTAATTTAGTTATTTTTAAATAATGTGAATAAGCAGCCATGAACCTACCAGATAAAAGTTAGAACCTTGAAAATAACCTTTGAATCATATCATACATACCCTTTATCCCTCTACCCACGACCTATCTCCTTGCCTTCTTCCACCTGAGGTAACCATCATCCCTGTTTTCTTTTGTATATACTTTTTGTTACCATCTCTGTGTATTCATAAAAAGTTAATTTTTAAATTTTAGTTGTTTTTATTTTATAAAAGGGTGTCATGCTATTTGTGATCTTTTGGAAATGAGCTTTTTCTATACTTAATATTATATTGCTAAGACTTGACCGTATTGTTGCATATGCCTTTATTTTATAACATGAGAATAAGGGTTAATATGAAGGAAAAGGTATAAAAGGGCTTGCAGAATATGTAGGTCATTCTTAAAGATTGAGGGCATAGGGATATTGCATTCTTTAAGACAATTCCATGTATATTCACTGGTATCCCTGTTGGTAAACATATCCAGGTTAAAGACTAGATGTATCACCAGGTTGGGGCTGCTTAAGGGAATTTGTAGATTCTGGGCAAGTTTATTAACCTTTCCAAGCCTCAATTTTCTTATCTTTAAAATAGATATAATAGTAACTTCCCATTGGAGTTTTTATTAGGGTAAAAAGAAAACATTTATAATCAAATCTCTTTAATCAAAAATTACTTTGCAGTATTGTCAGTTTCATGAATTTAAAGTTGAATTGTTTGAGAATGGTGGGTAATTTTGATAGTTGCTAGTTTTTTAGAACTGTGTTGGTGAGTAATGAACCTGGATTACCTATTTTTGGAACTTCTCTTAGCATTAATTTAATTCTGCCACACTGGATTTTAGAAACAATTTAAGAGGATATTCAGAAGTAAAAGGCTTTTACCAGGAAGGTTTTCACAAATGTTATATCCTAGCTTTTACTACATTTTAATTCTGTGACTAGTTTCTGCAAATAGCTTATTTTTTTGCCTTTTTTAATGTCCTGTTCAATGTATGATGTGCTGTGATAATAACTGACTTTAAAAGATGGCACCAACCATAATAGTAACCTACTTTTTATAAATACATATCTTCACAGTTCTAATGATTATTCTTTGATTATTAAGGAGACACAGAAAAAATAGTTAATCTATAAAAGGTGAAGCCCTGAAGGATGTGGGCATTAAGAATGATTTCTTTATTGGAGGAGTTTACAAAGCCTATGTACTAAGTATTCAAGAAAAAATTGCCAGGGTGTATGAGTGACAGCTTTGGTGAATGTATTATCTATTAGCTTTTTTTGTTGTTAAGAAATGCCATTCAAACTGTTTAATACTTTTTTCCCCCCAGCCTTCCTCTATGGCAAGATTGTCATGAGTTATGGAGTAAAAAGCGAAGAAGACAGAAGCAGATGGGCATGACTGATGATGGTTCCACAATTAAAGCCCCCAGAAAGGACTTGTCTCTGGGCTTAGATGACAGCAGAACCAACACACCTCAGGGTGCGCTGCCATCTTCACAACTGAAATCTCAGGGCAACTCAAATGTAGCACCTGGTTAGTAATGCTTCCATGTCTTGCTCTCCTTCACATTTTGAGGCGTGTTGATGTTCTAGTGTTAAAACATCTTGTGGCTAAGAGGTGAACACTCAGGTTTATTCACTGAACTTGATTATTTCCTTTTTACTTGCTTGTGCCAGAGCAGACATTTCACTGATACTGGCACCACAGTTTTAAGCAGTCTCAAGCTAAGATTAACTCTGGAAAAGGACAGACACAACATTAATTTGGTTAGTGATTAGTCATATTGCTGAGTTTCCTTTAATTCCTTAGTGCAGGAGTCAGTTGATCTTTTACTGAGACTTTACTCAGTGAGATAGCCTCAGTGTCTGGATTCTCATAGAGTAAGAAGACAAAAGGAAAAGACAGACAAAAAATCCTAATCAGAATTATTTCATACTTTTTGTAAAGCCCACAGATCACTTTTAATATATTTATCATTGTATTATAGAATCTCAAAGTTTGAGATTTGATATTGTGCCAAAAATGACTTGACGTATGGTAAAGAACAATATTTTGGGGAAACTTAAATTTCTTCCTCTGACTCCATCTGTAATAAGAGTAAACTTCTATATGATGAACCAGCTCTTTCATGCTGTCAGTAGTGTGATTAAACTCATTCGTTCATTTAAAGTTTTTAAAAAATTGAATTCACTTCCTCATTTTGCTTCAGCAATCCAGAAACTACTTAGCTTTAGTTTAGCTTTTTTTATGATGACAAAAGAAAAGATATGAAGTAAGTAAGTGTGTGTGTGTGTGTGTGTGTGTGTGTTTGTGTGTATGGAGGTGGTACTTTACTAAACATGAAAAAGTAGCTTAGCACTTGAGTGATGGGTAAATATTAATTGATCAGTCATTTGATTAAAACAGATTTGTGGGTCAGATTGAACTTTCAGTGACATTATAGAGTAGATCAGCTTTATCAAGCCTAAGAAAGACTTGGTAAATATTACCATTAATGCTTCCCTATGTAATCAACAAGTTAATACTTGATTTTAGACAGACTACATTAAGATGTTACTTTAAAATCCAAAAGCAAGTGTTATTTCTTGTTCAAAGGTATTCTTCAGAGTTTGAGATAGTACATTCCCCTTACATGAAAAGGTTTGATAGACACAACTTTGGAGAACACAGCGCTTAAACACGTGAAGGTTATCTATATCAAGTTGAATATTTGTCACATGAAAAATAATATAAAATTTGAAGACAAAAGAGAAGCAATACAAAATTTTGTTAATTTGTACTTGTGTTACATATTTTATATGCTGTTTAGTACTGAAAAGTTGTTAAAGTGGCGGTGACAGAAAGTTTGGATTCTGGTCAGTTGTCACAGGCAACAACTGTGTCATGTTCCTTAGTAAGATGATGAGATCTGTAGTTCTGCTTTTCATGGAATTCCGATGTTCTTATTCCTTTGGCAAACTGGAATAGTTTCAACTGATAAAAAAAATACCCTTTTGGGCTCATTTTGTTACTGTTTCTTAGTTCTAACATTTAACGACCCTATTTATGGTGGAGAGTTTAATTATTTTTTGTTTACCTTTTTTTTAAACTGTTGCTGTTAAGAAGTAAGAATTCTGGTTTTTTGAAATAGGAATGACTCCTCTTTGCTCTATTTTCTGCATCCTCAGTAAGTGTCTTGAAATAAGAAAATGTCCCTTCTGTAGAGGAGACATCATAGTTAAAGAGTACTCTGAACTCACTCAGAGACTCCCTCTGCTAACACAGAAAGGAAGGGGGAAATGAGAAAAACTGGTCCTTGGGGTGTAGCAAACAAGCTTGATTTCCTTATTAATGCCTGCAGAAAGTTGTTTTGAATTAATCTAAAACTGTTACTAAGAAATGGTAAAATGCATCTCAGAGTATATACAGGTACTATAAAAAAGCACTAGCAATGAGTATTTCATCTTCTCGGGGTTTCTCTTCTATTAGTTTGTCATCCTTGGTTATGGAAATTGTTTATCAGTATCTGTATTATCACTTAACATGTAGTATTATGTGCTTTTGAGTCTTGGCATATATGACTCAGATAAGCTTGCACAGATTCTTATTTGTGTAAACTCCTACAAGTCTAAACTGAAAATTGGGAAAAGTGAAACAACTGAATCTGTTTTACTGGTCATAAGTTGATATTATCCTATATGCCCGGTAATAACAAGCATGCTTTTGTAGGGGTTCCTAATTTACTCAAAGGGACTTGTAAAGCAGTTTGAATAAAGTATATCAAGAGTCTGCAATGTGCAAGTTTGAATTAGCTGCAAAGATAAGGTTGGTTTCTTAGATACTAAATGTTATTTTAGGTGAGCAATACAGTGAGTTACTCAGACTCCAAAATCAGAATATCAGCCTCAGATCTCAGCTCTGCCATTTACAGAGTCCATGACCTTGGGCAAGTTATTTAGTCTGTTTCTTCTTTAGTTGGAAAAAAAAAAAAAGAGCAATTAATAGAGCATGCTTCAGATGGTTCTGGTAAGCAATAAAGGATATACAATGCTTAGAAAGTGCCGTCATGCATTTCCCATTGACGGTGATACTTCTTGGTTAAATCTATAGTAAGGGGTTCTGGTGGTAGTCTTATTTTCCTTTTGAAATATTTGCCCCTCAAAATAATGTATTCAAAATTGACTATAATTTTTTTTTTGTATGAAGATGTAGTTACATCTTAAATTGTACATCAAATTGAACTAGACTGATAATTGAACTAGACTTTCCACAATAATCCTTAAACACTGTCCCACAAATGTACCAGAACAGAGCCATCATGGGGGATAGGGAGGGGTGGGGGGAGCGGAGCTGAAATTGCAGCAATTCTAATTAATACAAATTTTGTCTTTAGTAAAAACAGGCCCTGGACAACAGTTAAACCACAGTGAATTGGCAATTCTTCTAAACCTACTGCAGTCTAAAACCAGTGTTAATATGGCTGATTTTGTCCAAGTGTTGAACATTAAGGTAAACTCTGAGACTCAACAGCAGCTAAATAAAATAAACCTTCCTGCTGGAATTTTGGCAACAGGTGAAAAACAGACAGATCCATCAACACCACAGCAGGAGTCTTCGAAACCATTGGGAGGAATTCAGCCTTCTCAGAGTGTCCAGCCTAAGGTGGAGACTGATGCTGCCCAAGCGGCTGTGCAGAGTGCATTTGCAGTTCTGTTGACTCAGTTAATAAAGGCACAGCAGTCAAAGCAGAAAGATGTGCTGCTAGAAGAGAGGGAAAATGGGTCGGGACATGAAGCATCATTACAACTCAGGCCACCCCCAGAACCGAGCACTCCGGTATCGGGTGAGTGTGCAGATAGCAGATCACTAACTGCATTCACACTGTTTTCTTGCTGTTAATGATTATCTATATATGTATTGTGTTAATGATTATGTTTATGTGTGTATGTGTTCAGTGACATTGTTAGATGTCCGATTATCATATCACTTGTTATAGGCTGGTTCTTTTTTACTCCTATGAATTGATTCTTTAACATTATTATTATTATTGTAATAATAATAATAATAATTATATATTATATATTGTAATTATTATTATTATTGTAATAACTCATTTTGAATGCCGTAGATTTTGTCAGGTAAAATCCAGTTAAGAAATCATCTTTTGTTCTAGCTATAACAGGATGAGTGACGAAGGCAGAAACTTGATATAGCGGTTTTGTTCTTCAAGCAGTAAATGAATGTGAAGTCAAATACAATAAAATGTTTCAGTTACTAAGTCCTAATGGTAGCAGGCAATAAATGTTCTTACCTACCTTTTCCTTTTTCACTTAATTTTTTTTCTTACCCCTTTCTTACCAGAGATGGAACTGCTAGGGATCTTTAGGGCCACCCATAGGAAACATCAGCATTTTGAACATTTAGTTTTCCCTGGTAACTTGTAACTTTTTTTCTGTCTTGTTCTACTTAGGGCAAGATGACCTCATCCAGCACCAAGATATGAGGTTATTGGAGCTCACGCCAGAACCTGAACGGCCTCGTATTCTGCCTCCTGATCAACGACCTCCTGAACCACCTGAACCGCCGCCAGTCACTGAAGAAGATCTAGATTATCGGACAGAAAACCAGCACGTACCCACTACTAGTTCTTCATTAACTGACCCTCATGCCGGAGTGAAAGCTGCCCTGTTACAACTACTTGCCCAGCATCAGCCCCAAGATGATCCCAAAAGAGAGGGTGGGATTGATTACCAAGCAGGAGACACTTACGTACCCACTTCAGACTATAAGGACAATTTTGGATCTTCTTCTTTCTCTTCTGCTCCTTATGTTAGCAATGATGGTCTAGGAGGTAGCTCTGCTCCAACATTGGAACGACGTAGCTTCATTGGAAACTCAGATATTCAGCCTTTGGAGAACTACAGTACTTCTTCATCTCATTCTGGTGGTCCACCTCAGCCTTCTGCCTTTTCTGAGTCATTTCCCAATTCAGTAGCTGCATATGGAGACATTTACCTCAATACTGGTCCCATGTTGTTTAGTGGAGACAAGGACCATAGATTTGAATATAGCCATGGCCCCATTGCAGTCTTGGCAAATAGCAGTGACCCTTCCACAGGGCCAGAGAGTACTCATCCTTTGCCAGCAAAGATGCACAACTATAACTATGGGGGTAACTTACAGGAAAACCCTGGTGGCCCTGGCCTCATGCATGGACAGACCTGGACTTCTCCTGCCCAAGGACCTGGATATTCACAAGGATACAGGGGACACATTAGCACATCAGCTGGCAGAGGTCGAGGCAGAGGGTTACCATACTGAGTATCTGTTTTTCCTCAGGCACATCATTTTTATCTGGAAAGACTTTTCTTGCTGCAGTTTAAAGCAGCAATCCAAGAGACTTGAATAATATTAATTCAACAACAGCTTTATTTTTATGTGGAAAAGGGTCTTGCATACAATAGTTTAAAAAAAGACAAAAAAAACCTTTGCTTAAATTCATGCTGTTCTAAAAACTAGATCTATTGATTGTACATCTTCATAAATTCTAGTTAACAATTTTATTTTGTATTCTCGCAGTTTTAAGTGGATGCTAATCTTAGGGACATAAGTCTTTTATGGCCCTCTTGCAGATCTTCTGAACTATGCACATTTGTGCTTTTTTTGTAAGTTTGGACCAACTTTTATGTAACAGCCAACCAACCCCTCCCTCACCCTTCCAGTTTTACAACAATCAGAAAGGGCACTGATTTATTTGGTATTTTTCTTTTTACAAAGCTACCTTTAGTCAAAGGTCACTGTCAGTCTTTGCACCTGCTTTCAGTGTTATTGTGAAAGGTGTACTTTGTGCTCATTTCAGAAAATAAAACACAACCTTTCTCTTGATGCAACAGTTTTATAAAAAAAATGGTCAATGTTATTTTTGTTTTATTTTGCAGATTATCATAGCCTAGCAAATGCATTCAAATGAAATAGGGTTTTATATGAAAAATATGGGTGGGCTGGGGAGGGTTGTAAGTAAGTGCCTTAACAGGTAAGCTTAAGGTCTGGAAAAGTAGTTAACCTTTACACCTAGTTGTCTTCTAAAGGGAATCAATGTATTGTATTAAAGAGACAGGAAGCTCTCAAGTGTTTAGGGACTGCCTGTTCAGTACCCGTTAGATCCATTCCCTCTGCCTGTCACACTTGCTCCTCTCCTGCCTATCGTTGGGCTGTGTTAGCTTCCACTATCATCTTCACTTGATAGGGGAGTGAGAGCAAAGAAGAGGAGTAAAACTGCAATCAGTACCTTTTGTTACTTCCGAGAAGTTCTAAAAAGTTTTGACATTTTAAATGGTTGAAAACAATAGCTAAATAAGAATTTCAGAATACTGTTCTTTCAGGCTGCCTTATTGTCCCTGTTTCCTTTTGCCTTGGGCAATTGGAGGGCAGTAGGACAAAGGCAAGAGTTAATAACAGAATTCATATAACTTTAATAAAGTTCATGGAGGGAGGGGTGACAAGCACCATATTTTAAGTTATGCAGTTGCCATTTTAAGAAAAAAAACAGCTGTTTACTTGTTAACTAGAAATCTTGTCTGGATTGAATTAATTGAAGTAAAAAAAAGTAGTGAGAGAAAAACTGTTGTCCCTCCTCTCACCTTCGGTGAGGTTTATTATGACTTCTACCAGACTTTGAAGAACTTTATTTAAAATTTTTTTATTAAAAGCAACAAAGATGATGGACTAACCGTTATTTAAATTGTACTGCTGTCAAGTCTAACTTTTTGTACACACTCACACATACAGCTGTAATAATTCTAGAAAGGAACCAAAGGTGCCAATTAACCATTTTGTTTAATTATTCTTCTGGTAAGTTAATTTTTGATTGGGATCTTAAATTAGAACTACTATTATAGACTGGAAATTGTTCCAGTTCTGAAGTCAGTCTTTTAAACCCTGTGCCCTGTATCTGACTTGGACCTTCATTTCAAAACCGCGAATAGAAAGCATTATAACTTGATGACAGGAAAAATATTTTAAAGCAGATAATTTACCATTTCACTGCTATAAAATAGTTGATGTCCGTTGAACATTTTATTTTTTGATGGAATTTTTTTGTTTGAGAGAAAAATGAATGGAAGAAAAATTATTTTGCTTTTATTTGAATATTGAGTACTAACAACTTATAAAATTACATTGCAAGAAGTGAAGAAATATTTTGAAATTTAGCAAAATAGTTACAGTATTCAAGTATCTGAAAATTTTTAATATGGTGAGTCTTAGAGCTTTAGACTTTCCTATAAGTGACAGTATCTAAGTTATTCTTAATAGTCACACTTGATAATTCTGCTGACCATAAGCAGCTAACCTAAAATTGAAGATATTTATGTGACATGAATAGCCTGTGTTTTAAAAATTAAATATTTTATATAAAATTGAACTGTGTTTGGTTAGTTCTTCTAATTACACATTTAAGTTACATCCTTAGGTTGGGAGAATGGCTGTGAATACAGAAAAATTGTTTGAACTGCAACTTCTAATGTTATCCAAAAACAGCTAATTGTGTGTGAGATATGCTGATGTTTTATGCACTGCTTGGAAAAAATGTTGCCTGTCAAACCACAACACAATGCTAAGATGTGACAAAAGAAACTTTCCAAATTCAGTGATATGATTATATAAAAGAATGTCTTCAAATCCTATGAAATACAGGAGTAAAAATCTTAATGCATTCTTCAATACCATTTAATTTAGTGAATTTGGGCTAACAGAAAGAGTAAGGTTGGGAAATTACAATAATCACTGAGTGTTTTTGAGTGAACCTGAAGAACATAAAATATTGCTTAAGTTTTGGGGGAAGAATTGGGGAAGATTGCAAATAAGACTTACAGAAAAGGTTGATCCACCAAAAGAAAATATCTCCTATGTGAAAATTTCATTAAGTATTTTCTGACACTGCAAGTTTTTCTGCGTGCAACTCAGTATGTTTCCCAAGTCTTAATTATATGTTGGAGAGTTGCAGTCCATAAAATTTTTAAAGGTTCATTTTCAAGGGCTTATTGATTAAAAATTTGTGAAGTATAAATTAAGATCATGTCTTAGCTGTGATTCAGAGCTTCATTCTGTCAGTAAATACATGTTCAGTAATACCTAGTGCCAGATAATATTCTAGTGCTTGGGATTCTAGTTGTCGGTATGAAAGGCATTAAATCATACTTTTAGTGGACTGAAAATGAGTAAGGTGATTTAAAAAGATGTCTGGAGAGGCTAGTGGTATTTGCTATTCTCGTCTTTATCTAGATAATAACGCGAATGTAAGAAATGAAAATATGAGTGTCTAATTTTAAAGTCAATTTGGAGAAATTCTGGAAAGAAATAGAACTAGAAACTCAATCTTGAAAATGAATATTCACTCACTTTTGGATAGTGTGCACTAGGCCAATAGGCTCTATCAAGGTTTCTTGAGAAAGATGGAATGGGTTAAACGCGTCTCAATCCTGTTGGTATTTCTGAATTAAACTCTGTTTGCTATGAGCATAACAAAATCTAGATGATTTTTTACTCTAAAGTTTTAAAAGATTATTTTAAAAGCCTGATAGGATGTCTCAATAAAAATCATCTGTTTCATCTCAGTTTACAGCCAAGAAAAGTGAGACAGATGGATTGCCAGTGCTTGGTCTCCTAGTCATAATCTAAATTGTGCAACAAACACTTAACTTTTTAAGAAGAGAGAATTGTTAAAATACCAGTGTTATAGTAAACTGAAATAAATTTAGAAAACTGAACAACTAGTTTAACATAGTTGGCTTATAAAAGTCAACTAAGCAATTCAGAAAAAATAGGGAAATTTTTCAAAAATTATTGAATTAGAAGCTTTTAAATATGGATAGTTTAAAAAGGTTCCTCTTATTAAAAATATAATATCTATATAACATTAGATAATAAAACTGAGCATTAAAATGTTAATTTATAGGAAGAAAATTGGCACCAGCAGGTCTGTAAACATTACTGTAAAATTCTTCCAGGATTTTATAAATTCAGGTGATTTTATAAGGGGCTTGTCATTTACCAAGGGCCTCCCCATATGATTCATTAAACTGTTTCCAGTTTAATTGTTTAAAATTAGTAACTAGCAAGCTATCAAAAGGATCCAGTGGAAGATGGGGCCAACAAAATTTTTGATCATAATGGAAAGAGCTTGCCCTTCGAATAACACAGTCCAACACGTTTTGTGGGTCTTACTCCCTTCACCGTTACTAATGTCCCACTTAAAAAGAATTTTGTAGTTCTAAATGCATACAAATTGAGATGGGTGAATCAGCCTTTATAATTTTTTCACAAGTTAACTTGTTGCAAAGGTATTGTGCTTTTTTGCAAGAACTTTTAGTTAAGTCTTGTAACTGTTCAATGTTTTTAGGCCATTTAAAAAAAAAGGCTGTATTTGATAGACTGTAAATAAACTGGTGTAAGCATTCCAGGCAGTTTTTAGCCTTGTTTTCTTGCTTATATTCAAAACGGGCTCTTGGAAATAATCTTATCTGATAAAATGACCACATTACCATGTTTTATTGACGAAGCTTAAAATCCAGAATATTTTTCTTTTTATATTTGTACATAATAGGAACTGTAGGTACACATCCAGAGATGACCACTATTGTTTCCCTTTGCTAGATGTCTAAGAAATGGATTATCTAATTTTTTTCCTAAGAACAATAGAGCTATGCTGCCCACAGCTTTGTAATTAGATTTTTTTCCCATTTAATAATATGTTGTAAACATCCTATGTCAATAATTCTATCCTCTTTTTAGTGGTTGTAAATTATTCCTCTATAGAAAATTTAACACTCCCTTATTGCTGGACACAAAATATTTCTAACATTTCTGTTATAAATAACAGTGTGAGGAAAACCCACATAAACACATGTACATACAAATACATAATTTTCTCGGAATTGCTGGTTTAAAGCCTACACTTCTAAAAGTTTGCTATTTCCAAATTTCCCTTCGCAAATATTTGCCAGTTTCACATTAATATTGCTCTCCCTTTTCATTGAAATATGTTGGGTATTTAAATTTCAAATCTTTACCAATTTGACAGGTGTCAAATCATCTTGTAACTCATAATTCTTTCCTTTCTAGTGAAATTCATTATTCCATCTTAGCCAGGTATCATTTATTAACTGTACCTGTTTAATTACTGGGTATTTATTTATCTGTTCCTTTGAAATAGTTCTTTGTGTAAGTAAGGTAGCCCTTGGAAAACCTTAATTTTAAAACTACTATATGGTGTGTTTTGATATGAGAAATTTTAATAATTTATGTAGTCAAGTCTATTCATCTTGTCTTCATGGTTTCTCATTTGAAAAGCTCACTTTTCACACATGTTATTTTACTTACATGACTACTTTAACACTTTTACTCATTCTAGAATTTTGTTACATGTTGTGAGATTAGGATACAATTTCAAATTTTTTTCTGAGTGGCTGTACTTAATACGCCAACAGCATTTGTTAAACAGTCTGCTTTGCCTTTGTGTGCACCGATGGCTGGATCTCTTTAGAGCATATGCAATTTTGGCAGTGTATTAACAAATTTGATCCCCTAAAACTGGCAAAAAGTTGTCGGTGGTTAGCCCAATGAGGAAGCTTCCCCATGGCACTGATTCCCATAGCACAAATGTAGTTTTTGTTTCTGTAGTGTATCTCATTTCCTGACTCTCAGAATAAGTGGCTTTGACCTTGTAGAGACTTTGTGTGTATGTGCGTGATTCATTTCTAGTACTGACGAATATTGGAGGTGAACCCAATTTTAATAAGTTTCTCTTTGAAGTGATACTCGTTTCTTTTTTTAAACTCAAGTAAAACTTTTTTCTTTTAGCTGGCCAGGATCTGCAACCTCTGCTGTCTGCTTCTGGTGACCCTGTTTGGCTAGGCATTTGCCCACGAGGGCATGGGTAATTTTGTGTTTCACTGGGAAACTATTATTAGTGGAGATCTTTCACACTAAAAGTCTGCTTTCATGTGCATGGGTAGCAAGATCTCTTTAGAGTGCAAGTTTGGGGGTCTTTGGGTACCCCTTGGTTACTTGCTAACAGATTTGGTATACTCTTGGTTTTAAAATAACAACTTATGCCTTATGACTCCATTTCTGCACTTTCAGTTATGTTCCATTTTGATGTTTTCTTGCGGTTACAAATACTACACTTTATATAGTCCTGATAAAATACACATTTGTCATTGTAGTCGTTTTATCACTGTATTTTTCAATTCCTAGGACAATGTCTAGCATACAGCAGATAAAATTTGTTTTAGGGTGAAACTTAATTTTCCCTTTATTAGTTTTTCTGTTCTGCCTTTTCATTTTTCTGTGTATCTTTTGTAATCATGTTGATTACCTTCCCCAAGTGGAAATAATAATACGTGTTTAAATTTACTAAGGGGTTCTTTCCATTGAGAACATAATATAATTTTTTTTGCATGTTCCTCATTAAAAGCTCCAAAGTTTTTTTATATATTAAGATATATTTTTCAAGTTTCCAGAAGTTATTTTTGTTGCTTTTAGAAATGGAATCTTGTATTATTAAGTATTGTGATTACAATATTTCAAACTAGTCATTGCTTATATAGAATTGTCTTTTTTTTTAAAACTGGCCATATAACTTCTATTATTATTTTCAGTTGATTGTCGTAATGGGCATTCTGGTTTCTGATTTTATGAATGTCTAATTTTTAGTACTTTACACTTAAATATAATTTAAACTAGAATAATAAATGTTAAGAATCTTTATTCTTGAATTCCATTTATTAGAATCAGATGTTAATTTTCTTATCAAATGACTTCTTCAGTGTCTACCAATATATTTATGTGGATTTTCTCCTATTTGTTCTTAATAGAAACCAACTTTATTAGTAGAGTCTAATATTGAGTCATACATTTAAAATGCTGCTGTATTCTATTTACTAAACTTGTATTTAGAATTTTGTCTTTGTTTATTCACAGAGATAAGTCAGGTTTTGGTTAACAGGTTTTGATTTTTGCAGAATAACCAAGAAACGATCTCATATTTTGTTTGGTTTAGATTAGTTTATATTTCCTGAGAATTAATCTGTTTATTGAAGTTGATGCTGTGTATTATAACCAGATATACTTCGCTCCTTTCTTGAAGACAATTCTTTCACAATTTTTATATTTCGTCTTACGTTCTTGCTATGTTCAGGGTTCTGTTTCTTGAGTAAATCTTGATAATTTTCCTTTACGTGGAAATTCATCATATAATCAATCTTATATTTAAAATGTTGTTAGCATATAGTTATACTTAATAATTTCAATGTTTTCAATACAGATTGCATTTATTATTGCATATTCTTTTTGTGTCTGTTCTCTTTTCCTTGACTAGACTATCTAGAGTTTGCTACATCCAATCTCCATCCCCTCACCATCAGGTAATAGTAATTTATCATTTATTTTCTATTTATTTCAGCATTTTGACTTTGATCCCTTTCTTTTTACTTCCCTTATTCCTAGCTCTTGAGTTGTATAATTGGTCCATTTTATTTTCTTCCATCCAAGTAGAAAAGAAACTATTGGCTCCATCTTACAAGTTAAAAATTCGGCACTTAAAAAATTGGACTTCCTATACCAGATATGGAGATTTCTGGGATGATTAGTTATGTGCAAGGAAAAAAATTAAAGTCATGAAGAGGCAATGATTGGCAAAAATACGTATTTTAGTGGGTCTGAATGACAAAAATTAAAAATACTAAGTAAGGTAAAATGCCTTTAACCTAGAAATTCCACTTCTGGGATTCTGTTATCCAGAAATAACCCATGTAGATATGTATGTATCATTTCTAAATACAAATTTCTATTTACACTTATTTCTAGTAAGTGTAAATCTCATAAATATCTATAATAGTAAAATATTATGGATGTGTAGTATGACTCCATTTGATTAAAGAAATGTATCTTACATAGTGCATAGAACAGAATTTGAAAATCCAAACTGGTTGTTGATTATAATAGAACCAAGTGGGTTAAAATGTAGGCTTATATAACAGAACCAAATCCTAACTTTACCATTTATTAAACTGTATAGCCACCGACAAATTACTGAAACTCTGATTCTCAGTTTTTACATCTATGATATGAACACAATACCTAAGATTTAAAGATTAACACTGGCATATAGCATATGTTTCATGAGTATTTGCTGATATTTTATTGAGAGACTGGGTGAGGAAAATAAAGGGATTTTTGTTTCATTGATGCATATTTTTTAATTAAAAATACATTCTTGTAGTAAAATTTAAGTTGAATGGTATCAGGATCAATTAACAATAATACTTGCCCCTGATGCTTCCATAGGATATAAAACTTTTAACTTTATTCTGTGTACTTCATCACAGACATCTAAACTAAGTGATTAATATAGCTGTCTAAAGGTAATTCACCTTTTTTTTTTCCTTTCAAGCACTAGAGTTGATTTTCAAATTCAGAGAATATATTTCTGTGTTTCTCCATTGGAAGAGGTAATCATTCATTTGCTAAATGGAAATAATAGAAGTCTTCTTTGACTTTGAAAATTTAAGTCTCCATTAAGTACTCAGATCGACTCTCTTAGGCCACACTTGAACACAAAAGTTTCAGCTGAGGGTGGACCTCAAAATCACATGTTTACACTATGTAACCACTAATCAGATCAAGATAAAGAACATCTATCCAGAAGCTCAAGCTCCTTCCCAATCAGTACTCCTAAAAGGAACCACTACCCTAACTTCCATCACCTTTGATTAGTTTTGCCTGTTATATTAAAGGAAACAGACTATAACCAAGTTAAATGAAATAGACAAATGTAATTTAAGATTGGCAGAAGAAGTAACCTAAGAGTCTGAAAGGGCTAAATCTATAATTATTTTTTTTCCCACACAAAACACTGTAACTGCAGGCTCAGAATACTTCTCTAATGCAATTCTAAAAAACTTAAGGCCTAAACAAACTGTTAGGAATTAGAGAAAAAACAAACACATTCTACTTCTTTTCCTGAGTTCAGTATCACCTTGATATAAAAACGTGGTGTGGACTTTATAAGAAAATTGTTAGCCAATATCTTACATTGAACATCCTTAAAATATTAGAAAACCCTAGGCCTCCCTAGTGGCCTCGGGGTTAAGTCTCAACGCTATCACCACAAAGGCCCATAGGGGCAGCTTGAGTTTGATCCCCTGCCAGGGAGCTAATCCACATGGCACAGCAGACCTCTCCTGTCTCGCCCACTGCTCTCCTTAGCAGTGTATTTCAGTAAATCTGCCTGTTCTGCTCCCCGCTCTGTCTCTGGTGAATCCTCTCACCCCCTGTACCTCTGGCCAACACCCCAGTTCTTCTATGCAAAAATAAATTAAAAAAATATATATATACATTAGAAAATCCAGAGCTTTTTTTTTTTTTTAAAGGATGATATCATGACCAAATGGGATTCATTCCAGGACTGCAAGGTTGGGTTAATATTCAGAATTCAATGTACCATGTTTACATAATGGGGAGAAAAAAATATCTCAATAAATGCAGAAAACACAAGATTACACATCCATTTATGATTTTAAAAAAGTTCGGTAGACTAGAAATAGAAGGGAAGTTCTTTATCTGATTAAAGTTATCTATTAAAAACCTATAGCTAACATTTATCTAATGGGAAGGATTGAAAATTTCTGAGATTCAGTCAAGCTAAGGATGTTTAATATCACTGCTTCTCATCAACATTTTGCTAGAGGTCTGAACCAAAAGACAGGTAAAATCTGTAAATATTAGAAAGAAAGAAATCTCTCTATGTTAATAGATGTCATGATTGTGTACAAACTAATTCAGCAAGAAAACAAAATATCAACACAATCAACTGAATGTATATATTACTATCACAGTTGGAAAAAGAAAATTCACTAAATGCAAATTACATTAGCATAAAAATAAAATAGGAATAAGTCCTACAAAAGATGTACTTCTAATAACTACAAGGCATTGCTGATAAGTTAAAGACCTAAAATACAAGACAGAGCTCATAGACTGGGATTTTCAACATTATGTCAATTCTACTCATACTGGACTATCTATAGATTTACTGTAATCAATCAGAAACCCAGCAGGTTTGTGTGTATGTGTGCATAAAATTCACATGTTGAAATTAAAATTTATGTACTGGGCCTCCCTGGTGGCGCAGTGGTTAAGCGCTGAGCTCTGGAGCTGTCGGCAGCTGTGATGCGAGTTTGACGCCTGGCCAATGAAATTAGCACATGGTGTGGCAGACCTCTCCTGCCTCACCCGCTGCTCCCCTCAACAGTGTATTTCCCTCAATCTGGCTGTTCTGCTCCCCACTCTGTCTCTGGTGAACCCTCTCACTGCCCCACACCTCTGGCCTGTACCCCAACTTGTATGCATAAATAAATAAATCTTTAAAAAAAATAAAATTTATGTACTGAAGCAAAGGAACTTGCACAATCAACTCACCCTTGAAGAACAAAGTTGAATTTAATCTACTGGCCTCCAAGGCTTGATGTACAGTAAGTTTAATGTAAAAAAGTTTAAGATATTGTAGTATTAGCACAAAGATAGACATAGGATAGACAATAGGATAAAGTACAGGTGCAGAAATAGACCCTCACATAAACCTTGACCTTTATGCAATTAAGTGGAGATAAAATAAGTCTTGTAAATAAATATTGCTTGAGTAAATTGTTATTCACTTGGGAAAAATGAAGTCTGAGCCCTACATCACATTCAAAAAATTTTTTAGATCTCAAGTCTAAATGTGAAAGGTAAAAAGCTTACAAAATAGACATTTTTTTATGACTTTGGACTAAACACTAAAGTACTAAGAACTTCTTCAAATTTACTAACTTTGTGTATCCTTATAGTTATTCTAAGTAGTATCCTCATATCAAGTGAGATCATTGAACATTTGAGTGCTTCTACAATAATCTTGATAGTTTGTAGAACAATTTTACTGTTATATTTGCAGCTTTTAAACAAAGGAATACTGTAGGAAACACATGAAATTACTACTGCATTTGCTATAGTTTCTTTTAACCAACACTTTGGTGTTTACAGTGGGTTAGATGCTAAGTTTTTTATAAATATTAACTTATTTAATACACATAACTTTATGAGTTAGTACTATTCATCACTACCTTTTACAGAAGAGGATATTGGTAAAGAGACCACTGTCTCAGGCACACTCAATTGTCGGTGGTCACATAGTCAGTTACAGACAGGGTGGAAGTTTGAACATAGTTACAACAAAATACTACAAACTGGGTGACTTAAACAAGAAAATTTTATTTCTCACAGTTCTGGAAGTTAGAAATCACAGATCAAGAGATGTTTGGTTTATGGTGAGAGCTTTCTCCTGGCTCACAGCTGCCTTCTTGCATCCCACATGGCCTTTCCTCTGTGAACATGCGAAGAGAGGAAGGGGAGAAAAGGAGGAGAGGGGTGTGGGGGAGGAGTGCATGATCTGGTGTTTTTTTCTTATAATGAGACATCTTTTTGATTCGAGCCCCAGTTCTGCACTCATTTACCTTCTTAATTTCCCTACTCTCTATATAGTTACACTGTATGTTAGGGCTTTATATGAATCTGGGAGGGGTAAGAAACAGTCAGACTGGCTCCAGACATCCAGTCCTAGTTGTGTTAATTCCATCATCAAAATTTCCTTTAAGAAATTAGTGCAGGAAGTGTACAGAGCACTACTTTTGCCAAAATGTATGTATGTATGACAGTTCAAAAACAGCACTGGAACACAGTCCTCTGTGTCCTAAAAGTTTTTAGAAATTCATGAATGATAGAAGGGAAGTGAAAGAGAAATCAGAAAAAAACAACCAACTAAAAACACAGGCAGAAATTACTACATGGTGAAAAACTCCAGAGAAATTTTAAGCTTAAGGTCACTAAACATAGAAGATCCTTCTTATGTCAGTATAATTGGTGTAGCAAAAATTTTATTTTTTTTGCAGAGAATCTACTTATAATGAGGGAGGTAGTTCTAGGAAAGGGAGCGGGTATTTGGTTGGTATTTGATCTTTGTATATTCTGAGAACTATGGAAATTAACTTGTTAACAAAATTCTGGTTATAATTACAACTATTTTAATCATTAACAGGATTCCAATTGAGTCATTGTTGTCTTTTTTGTTGGTATACTATTTCTGGTGACATTGTGTCATTTGTGCTTGATTTTTGTAACTTGTTTCTCCTTCAATTTAAAGACATCTGACCTTGAGGCAATATAGAATAACAGCCTTGAGTTATTCATAATCCTATAATTTGAAGACATAACGAAGTTTATATATTTTTTTCTTTTAATCTTATCTCCTATTATGCCTTCTACTTCCTAGGGCATAGAATTCAGTTACAAACCTCAGTGCCTTGGGCCTCCCCAGTGGCGCAGCGGTTAAGCGCTGTGCTGTGGAGCTGTCGGCAGAGGTGATGCGAGTTCGACACCTGGCCGGGGAGAATCCCACATGGTGTGGCAGACCTCTTCTGCCTCGCCCGCTGCTCCCCTCAGCAGTGTATTTCTGATCTGCCTGTTCTGCTACCCACTCTGTCTCTGGTGAACCCTCTCGCCACTCCACGCCTCTGGCCTGTGCCCCAGCTTGTATGTATAAATAAAAAATAAAAATCTTTAAAAAAAAAACAAAACCTCAGTGCCTTGACTTGGATTGTAGGGCACAGCCAGAAAGGACTACCTTCAGCTGGACAAATCTCTTTCTTGTAGGTTATAGGAAACAGCCAACATAATTCAACATCCTAAATCTTTTCCTAACGTTTTCCTTTATACTTACGTACATACAGCTTTTCCATTGTATAAAGGTAAAAATTTTATCATTCAAACATCCCACTATTCGTGGGACTAACACTGCCCAATTTTCTACCTCCATGCCAAATTCCTGTTTAAGGACATGCTACTTGAAACGACCCATTTCCATGAACACTTTCTGTACCAGGTTGGCATGTTTTGACAGCAAATATCAGAAAGCGCAGTTCAAAGGCAAATTAATTTTCTTCCATAAATATGAAAAGGTCAGACTTCAAATATACTTCAGGACTTGAGGTCTACATTATCATTCTTTTGGTTCTGTCTTCTATATGTTGGTTTTATCTTCATCATAGTAGTAAAATTGTTGTGGCTGTTCCAAGTATCATTCAAACAAAACTCTATTAGCAAGAAGGATCCTCTTAAGAAGTACATCTTATTACTCAGAATGAGCTACATCTGCATTGACAAACTAATCACCAAAAAGGAGTGGAATTAAATGACTGATTTAGATCATCTTGGAAGGAATGTTGAAGGGTCACCTATCATTACTATTACATATTCATTTAAAGAGGGGGGATGAGAGAAGTATAATTTAGAGTTCTTAGATGTTAAAAACATGATTCTAAACAAACAAAAAGTGAATGACCTATAAAAATAGACTCTCCACAGCCGAAGATCAAATTAATGAGTATGGATATCAAGATGAGACATGATCCTCAGGGAGGATCTTCCCTAAAATGCACTACTAAAAATTTAATGAAGGAAAATATGAAAAGAAAATTGAGAAATGGAGAATTTTAGAACTCGTAGAGTTCCAAAAGAAGAGAAGAGAGAGAGCATATAGGAAAAAATAAAGATATGTTAGAAGAAAATTTCCCAGACTTAAAAGAAACCCAAGTCTTCTATTTGAAGAGGTCCATAGAAAGCAAAGGAAATGTAAAAGAGTCACACTTGAAATAAATTAAAATATTGTCCCAGTATTTTAAATTTTATTGGAACTTATATTTACTTACATTTAGGGAACAAAAATGTATTATCTACAAAAGAAAAGGAATCAGACTGACACCAGGCCCTGCACCATTAACACTGTATGCTAAACATTTTTGTAAAGTTTAAGGAAAATAATTTTGATGTTAGACTACCAAACAGAATGTGCTAAGGTAGGATTGTGTTCTTTTGGTCTTTTTGCTTTGATTGAAACCCGGCATGTCCGAGGACACTGATAGTCTGATAGACCCTCAATCTTAAGTAATGGTTATTTTCCTTCCCTTGTACCAGCGGACCTAGAGTCTAATTAGGTAGTCTTTTGATCTACATTTTCACTTTTACACCATTCTTGTTGACTCCTTTGACATTTATTTCATCAGAATTTATCACTAAGCTCTCCCTGTTGGAGTTATTTACTGGCCATTCTTCGCCTTTCACCCTCCCTACTATACCCCAACCCCTGTCAATTCCTTGAAGATTTTAATTTCTGATTTATCATCACTCCTATTTCTATCTTGACTTCAACATTTAAGTGGATGATCCTTTAATTCTTGACTTCTTAACCACTTCTTCAATGATCTTATCCTTTATCTTAATTCCTGTACTCATTGAAAAATATGAAAACACTCTTTAAGTCTACTCTGTAACAGCATCCATGTGGCTGAACATAGCTAGAAAATACTCAACCAAGCCATCAAGTTTCACTTACATTGGTCAACACTGTAATCGTTACTGACTTTAAAAAGGCCCTAATCTGTAGTATCTTGGTGTACTGAACCTGAATATAAGCCTGAAAACTTATTAGCTCTCGTTTTGAAGATATTTCATATAATTCATTTTCTATGTTTCACTGTGTAAATTTATCCAGTAGGACTGCAATAACATCCTAAATCAGCCTAGAATGAAGTAATATTGCATCGCATTGCATAATACCATCATGCACACATCATCCAGAGTTGAATGCATCATTTTCTGATGCAATGCAATACTACTGCCAGGTGGCTGCTGAAGTAAGCTGACGCCAGCAGTGCACTATAGAAAGCCCTGTTGGAAAGGTTGAGCATTGAAAATATTTCAGACTTTGTGTGAGACAGTTTAAGCTACTGTTCCATAGAACTGTTATTATTTTATCCATTTAGGCACAATACAGACCAGTAATGCCTCGAAAATGTGTTAATAGCGTGGATAATTTCTGCTCTATTTGTGGGGAATTGACATTTGCCAACCAGAAGAAAAGTGAAGAAGGCTTATCATCTTGACTTCAGATGCAATGTTGGTGACCAGGACAAGCCTTGGGCCCCACATATATGCTGTGCTACATGTACAACACAGCTCTCACAGTGGTTCAATGGCAAAAGACCATCAATGCCATTTACAGAGAGAGACAAGAAACCACATAAAAGACTGTTACTTCTGTTTGGTTCCTCCTCTTTCCGGTGGAATAATGAAACAAAAGAAGTTGATACTAGTCTACCCAAACATTCCGTCTGCATTGAGACCAGTTCCACATGGTAAGGTACTTCCTATTCCAGAACCTCCAGCAGAATTCCCTCTTGATTCATCTGATGAGGACACAGGTGAGCCGACATGTTCTCCTGTTCCATCAGCATACAGTGATACACATTTTCACTGTGGTGCATCATTAACCCCACACAGATTAACACAGGAAGAACTAAATGACCTAGCTCATGATTTGGACTTATCCAAGAACAAGGCAGAATTGCTAGGATCAAGACTCCAACAATGGAATCTTCTAGCAGATGTCACAATCACTTTCTATCAAAAGCGCCACCAGCAGTTGGAGCCTTTCTTCAGAAAGGAAAGTACTCTGGTATTGTTCTGATACTGAGGGCCTCATGAATGCCTTAGAAATCACTCATGACCTACAAGAATGGAGACTATTTCTAGACTCTTTGAAACTGAGTCTTAAGGCTCTGCTTTTGCACAATGGAAACCGTCTTCCATCAATTCCAGTAGAACATGCTGTCCACATGAAAGAGACATACGATAACTTACAGCAGCTACTGAATCCCATTGAGTATAACAAGTATAGGTGGCACGTCTGTGGTGACTGGAAGCTGGTTGCCCTTTTAATTGGATTGCAGCAGGGATATACAAAATACATGTGTTTCTTACGCCAAGCAAGTGAACTGCACTACTTGCGGAAGGAATGGTCTCGCAGACAAAACGTAGCAGTTGGGGAGAAGAAAATCCAGCAGCTCTGGTCGAGGCTCACAAAATCCTGCTACCACCTCTTCACATCAAACTAGGTTTGATGAAGAATTTTGTGAAAGCCACGGACTGGACCTTGCCAGCTTTCCGATACCTGCATGAAAAATTTCCTCAACTCAGCGAATCAAAGATTAAAGAGGGAGTTTTTGTGGGTCCTCAGATTCGAGACCTCTTCAAAGATGACCGGTTCAACAACTTGCTGCAGGGTGATGCAAAACAAGTATGGAATGCTTTTGCCAGTGTATAGAAACTTTCTTGGGAATGTTAGGGCAGAAAACTACAAGGAACTAGTAGAAGACATGCTGATGCAGTATCAGAAACTTGGCTGCAATATGTCACTAAAGATCCACTTCCTTCATTCCCATCTGGATTTCTTCCCTAAAAACTCTGGTATGGTTAGTGATGAACATGGCGAATGTTTTCCTCAAGATAACCCATCAATAGAACAAAGATACCAGGGAAAATGGTCTACTACAATGCTGCCTGACTACTGCTGGACACTCCCCAGCGATGCTCCTGAACAGCTGTACAAGAGACAAGCAAGGCAATCTAAGTAGTCCATGACTTGATTTTTTACAGGTATTAACTTAAGGCCTATTACTATTGGCATGCATTTCATGATTTAAACATCAATTTATTGCAGATTACAGAAAAAAAACTAGAGCCAAAATTAGAATTTGAGTGTCATATTCATGTTGAGCACATACAAATTGATAGGAAATGACTAATTTTATTTCAGTAACATAACTTTTTAAAAAATTTGTTGACCAGTGTTAATAAAGGACATGTGGTTTCTCCCAATTTTCAGCAATTGCGAACAAAACTACTACAAACATTCATGTGTACGTTTTTGTTGGATGTAAGTTTTAAACTTGTTTGGATAAATTCCAAGAAGTGCAATTGCTGGATTGTTTGGTATGAATATGCCAGTTTTGAAAGAAACTGGCAAACTGTCTTTCAATGTGGTGAATCAATTTGCATTCATAAGCAATAAATGAGTTTCCATTGTTCCAAATCTTTGTTAGGATTTGGGGTTATCAGTGTTTTGGATTTTAGACATTGTCAATATTTTGGTTTTATTGATAGCTATTAGAGTTAACCATGGTAACAATGCTACTTCATCCTTTTGCAAATATTTTCTCCCAGTCTGTGTCTTGGCTTTTCATTCTAACAGTGGTTTTTAGAGAACAGTTTTCAATTTTTTTCTTTTTTTTTTTTTTATTATACATACAGGCTGGGGTACAAGCCAGAGGCGTGGGGCGGCAAGAGGGTTCACCAGAGACAGAGTGGGGAGCAGAACAGGCAGATCAGAAATACACTGCTGAGGGGAGCAGCGGGCGAGGCAGGAGAGGTCTGCCGCACCATGTGGGACTCCCCCCGGCCGGGCGTCGAACTCGCATTGCCACTGCCGACAGCTCCACAGCGCAGCGCTCAACTGCTGTGCCACCGGGGAGGCCCCCAGTTTTCAATTTTAATGAAGTTTAATTTATTCTTTCTTTTGTGGCTCATGACTTTAGCATTGTCTGTAAGTCATCATCAAATGTGTGGTCACATAGATTTTCTCCTATGTTACCTTCTTTTATAGGTTTGTGTTTTTCATGTAAGTCTATGAATCATTTTGAGTTAAATTTCATGGAAGTAGTAAGTTCTGTGTCTATTGATAGATTCTTTGTTTGTTTTGCATTTGGAAGCCCAGTTGTTCCAGCCTCATTTGGTAAAATATTTATCTTTTTCCAATTGAATTGACTTTGCTTTTTAATGAAAGATCTGCTGGCTAAATTTGTGTAGGTTTATTTCTAGTCTCTGCAGTCTGATCAATTGACCTATTGTCTGTTCTTTGGCAATACCACATGGTTTTGGTTTCTGTAGCTTTATGTTGTAGTAAATCTTCAAGTTGGGTAGTGTCAGTCTTCCAATTAAGTTCTTCTCCTTCAGTATTATGTTTGAGGTCTTTGCCTTTAGAATTAAACTAGAATTAATTTGTCAATACTTACAAAATAACTTCCTGGGATTTTGATTTGGATTGCACTGAATCTATAAATCAAATTGGAAGAAATGATCTCTTTACAAAATTGAGTATTGTTATCCATGTACATAGAGTATCTCGAACTTTTAAATTTCTGTCATCAGTTTTACAGTTTTCTTCATATAGACCTTGTACAGATTTTAGACAATTTTTTTTTTTTGCTGCTAAAGTAAATGGTATTGGTTTTTAAGTTGACATTCCAGTTGTTCATTGTTGATGTATAAGAAAATTATTGGCTTTTATTCATTAAATTTGCAGACTGCAGCTTTGCTGTAAATCCTTATTTAGTTCTAGCTTTTGGGGTTCTTTGTCATTTTTTTATAGGTAATCATGTCATCTGTAGATAGAGTTTATTTCTTGCTTCCTAATCTATACATCTTTTATTTCCTGTTGTTAGAACTTCAGTAGTTTTGAAAAGTAGTGGTAAGAGGGGACATCCTTTATTTCATTCCTGATATTGATGGAAAACATTCAGTTTCTCATCATGGAATGATATTAGTTGTAGGATTTGTGATGTTCGTTCTCACTTGAGAAAGCTCCTTTCTTTTCCTAGCCTGTTGAGTCTGTTCCATAAAGCTACTGAAATAATTTTGTAAGTCCCACAAAAATTATTTTTACATTTTGATTGGAATTGAATTTTTAGATTTAGAGATGGACATAATTGCAACACTGTATCTTTTTACCCACAAGTAACCTCTCCCCATTTAGTGTCACTTAAAAAAAGTCCTTCTAAATGCTTTGTAATTTTCTTAGTTTCCCCCTCTGCAAGATTTATTGCAGCTTGCATGGGAGGTGGACGTTTTTTGACTGGTATGTAGGAATGATATTAACTGTATATTGTTCTTGGATCAACTGCAATGCTTTTAAAAAAATGCCTCTCTTATTAGAGTTGTACACAATATTATCTGCAAATAAGTTTTGTCTTTTATAACTCATCTCTCATATCTTGTCCATTCCACTTTTCAAATAATATTTACCTCTAAGTAGTGCTTCTTCATCTATTATTAGTATAAATTCTTTACTCTAACCAACTAATTATGCATATTATAGAAATACATTTCCAGATTCTGAACCATCATTGCAATCCTGAGATGTACACTATTCATTTGTTTTTAATTGCTTGTGATATCTATACTTATAACTATTTGCATAATGATCTACAATTGCAAAATGATCTACAATTTCCATTTATAGATTTCTTGCCCAGGATTGAGAGAGAATTAATACCAATGGTATAGATGTGTTGGATATGCTTTTTTTTTTTTGGTAAGAGTTTTTATAATACATTAATGAATTTCATGTAGGCTTGATAAATCTGATGTTAACTGTGGGGAGAGTACTTATGATTATCAATCACTTAATATCTTTAATAGTTACTAGTTTATTCTAACTTTCTATTCTTTTTGAATCAATATTGATTCTAAAAAATTATTCATCAGTCTTCAAATATTTTGGCACAGAGTTGGTCATATTATGTATGTTTTCAAAGCCTTTATTGGAAGTAATCTAATATCTTCATCTGAATCCTCAGTGTACTAGAAAAAGCAATCATCACTTGGTATCTAAGTTCAAAAAACCCTTCCAATTTTTACAAAGATTTTAAGTTAGAGAAATGCAGAGATTAGAAACAACTTTACTAGAAGTCTGAGTAAGAATGTAAATATAGCAAACCCAACATTGTATATAATATTTTCCTAGTTTTGAAGGTGTTTGATATATATGTGTAATGTCTGTTGAAGGCAACAGATGTTTGACAGTTATAAACCTAAAATCTTTCATTAAGACTTGACTCCAGATTCAAATAGATATTGAATGCACTCTAGTTTACTAGGGTGGTTTTTGCACTTGCATCTTCAAAATGAAAACTTTTATGCTATTCTTATTGAAGAGACAATGGCCATCTGCTTTATGATTGTAAAAATACTTTCAGTATTAGATTTATAAACATCAATTAGAAAAAATCCAATCGATTATCCAACTTTACATCGTTTATTTTTTCATTCATCTTTGAATATACACTCGCCTTTAGCATGGATCTACTTACAAGCCCTATAGTGTAAATGTGTTCTAGTCAGAAGTATTGTATTCTGAAATCATTCCTTTTGAATGACTAATTGGGTGGTAATAACATGTTTCCTTTTGTTCTCAGAAATATATTCACTCACCAGTTTTTGAATTTCAGTAAGTTTTACTAGAACATTGTCATCTGAAAATCTATAGCCTGGCATCTTGTAAGAGTTCTGAGTAGTTTTGTCTAATAATGAAACATCTATTAATTTTGTCATTATGAACAGTGATGCCACTAAGTTCTTGGAGTCCTTTTTAAGTTATATCCCAAAAATCATAAATTGATCTATCATCAAATTATTTTTAATGAACTTAAAATTTTAATAAACTTTAATTTTGTTGAAAGCAAAGAACTGAAAATGACTCTCATTGAATACCTTATTCAAGTCATTTTCCTTTCCAATTCTTTGTAAAGTTAGCCAAAAATGTCTAAGACTTCTCTATAACTGGTTCCCTTAGTACCCTCCTTACAGATCTTAAAATTAAGACAAAGCTGAATAGAAAGCAACCCATATATTGGAAATTGCACAGAATTCATGAAGACAATTATGTTTTATTTTTCAAAAACAGTTATCCTTTTAACAGAATTCTAAATGTTCATGAAGGAAGAATAAATCCTAATTATTTTTGGAAGTTAAATGTATTATATGTCCTAGACTGCATTTTGAGGACAGTTAATAGTGAATCTATATGTGTAGTTCTGTTTTTAAAAGCACTGTTTATGGTATTTCATTAAATTAAGACACATTTCAACATCTGAAATTGGGATGCAATTTATAATCAATAGCATATTGTAGTTTAGTTGGCAGTGTTTTTTATTGCTGGTGCGTAATAGTGAATCATAGTAAGAGTATGTGAGAGACAGAATCATGTGTAAGAGTAGATAAAAATTTGATTGTGGAAATTAACAGGAAGAGCAAGAGAAGATAATTCAGTCACCATTATTTCAGAGGTTATACATGGTATACTTATATATATCTTTTGTTTCTAATTTATAATACAATCCACAGTGTTTCATTTAATTTTAACCTAAATGATTACTAGGGAGGAAAAAGCAGAGAAATGGCTGAGTGACAATAAGCAAGAAATTGGGCCAGGTTAAAAAAAAAAAAGGAATTATAGAATCTAGTAATGAGCTAGCAAAGGTTAATACAAATGTTTCTCTTATGAATTTGAACACTACTCTAGAAATACAGACCCATGAACTTACCTGTGACGTGTCTCTTAACTAGAAGATGTAATGTTTACAAAATGTCATAAACATGAAACTCAGTTTCTTCCTTCTTGAAATCATGCCAGTTATGTTATTGAGACAGATATGGGACACATTCATCAAGCTGTTTATCATTAATGGGAATGGGGGAAATACGGTTTGCTTCAAGGCAGTTTTATGAGAACACATCCTGTTTTTATACCAATCCCAAGTATTCTAAGATAGATGAAGCAAGCAACCTTATCATTTGTTGGTTGACTAAAAATAAGATGCCTTTCCCATCATATTCTTGCTCTTTCCTTTCCTTCCACACGATTCACATACAGGAAAGATGTTTTCTGAGTAGTCAGGAGATTAAAAAAGGCAAGGCCATTAAACATGTTATCACACATCTCCCTACTCGAAAACATCTGAATTCAGAACATGTCCACATGGGCCAACATAACCCATTTTAAGACTACACTTTACTAATAATAAAAATATATTTCCTTGAAAAGGGTGCTCAGAAAGGTGTGCTCAGGTTCGAAGGAAAAGTAAATGACTCCACATCTTGATGGGGTAGTGGCAAGATTCTGGAAGAGAAATATTATTGGGGCCATTTTTGAAAAATGCAACTTGACGTAAGTTTTTTTTTTTTTGCAAAGTGGGAGAAGAGTAATTATAAAAAGGCAAACAGGAAAAAGGAAAACTGGTATAATCCAGTAAACATGGAAATGTTCCTTATGACCATCAATTTTTACAAGCATATATATGGGAATGAGGATTTGATCTGATTCCCTTAAAGTTATTTTTGTCTGCAACTTCTTTGGAAAGTAGAATAATCCAGGAGAATGCATACTGTTGTTCAAAAACTCATCTAGGGCTGTATTTCTGTTTTTCAATTTTCTAAATATTAAGGTGCATACTTAACTAAAAATTTGTCTTTAATTTAGTATTTCAGTAGAAGTAAAATGTATATTATGGAATACTGGACCAAATAGGTTAATAGTAGGAAGCAAATTATCAGTGTCACAAAACCTTTGATAATGGACTACACTATCAACTACAGCAATACAGCTATGGTCCATTCCTGAGAACAAAAATCGTTTCCTAAGAAAGTCAGAAAAGATCAGACCCTTGGAAGATGTTGGTAACTTGGTAAGAAGGAAACTTTACATTTAGTTGTTTACAATTACATTTACAAAGCAGTGAAATAAACTCCACATAAGTAGGGCAGTTACAATTTCAATGTCTTCCAAATTATATGAATACAATGGCATAAATCTTTGCTGACTTCCTTTATCATCTTTGCCAATAACACAATGATCTATAAGAGATGGTTTAGTAATTATTTCCAAGTGCCGTTTCCTAAAGATAATATTGTATTCTTTCTTATTTATGAAGCTCAATAAAAGGTTTATGAATGTATTCTACTTGCTCTAATTTTCAACATGTGACCTCAAGTCATCTGGAAAGACAAGATGTTAGGGAGTAAGGACATTTCCTTTAAAATACTGGAGAGCCTTGCCCGCTGCTCCCCTCAGCAGTGTATTTCTGATCTGCCTGTTCTGCTACCCGCTCTGTCTCTGGTGAACCCTCTCGCCACCCCACGCCTCTGGCCTGCACCCCAGCTTGTATGTATAAATAAAAAATAAATCTTTAAAAAAAAATACTGGAGAGAAATTACTAATTTACTACTTCATATATACTTCCCTACATATTGAGGAGATAAAGCAGAACAATTATGTATTAAACACCTATACTTTACCAGGCATCATTCTAAGAGCTTATAGAGTGAATGAGAAAGTAATAGTTACCATTTATTGAGAGCTTACTATGTGCCAGGCTTTGGCATAAGAGTTGTATATACATAAAACTAATCTTCAAACACAATACCTCTATGACATGGGTACTGTTAAATTCTTTACATGAGAAAATTGAGGCATAGAGAAGTTAAATAACTCATCTAGCTAGTAACTGATAGGTCTTGGCTCTCATGGGACTTTTATTAATGTAAAATCCTTTTTTTCCCCTTGTTTGTTTCTGTGAAAAGATCCAATGAAGAGATAGATTGAACTGGCTATCAGATTGGTGGTTTGATCATTTCATTTTTAGATGTTTAAACAAAATTTTAAGTAGTTCTAGTTGATTATACTTTGATCTCAAAATATCTAAAAAGCCTGCAAGTTGTACGACTTGATTTTGTTTAAATAGTTGGGGGGAAAATTCCTTCATATTTTTCTCTCCATTATTGTCATTACATATACATAGCATCCCTTCCTGTGAAAAACCACTTCTCCAATCCAGATAGGTCAATAAGCTGAAGGTACTGACACTATATCCTGCACAGGTGGAGCCATGAACAGTTAATTATGCTTTGGTCATAGTTATTGGTTCAGACCACAGAAATACAATCTAAGCATGGCCATGCTGACCTCCTGGGATTGACAGAATTAGGAAATATTCTCTTTGTGATTTGAAACAGTGGTGGCCACTTTGCTTGGCTTCAAGAGAAAATGTCAATACAGAGATACAGAGAAATTTTGATGCAGAGCACTTTAATCTAGCTATGCAAGGAATAGGTCTATCCTAGTCCTTTCCAGTTAAGTAAGTATAAATACACCGTTTTACTTAACAAAGTGGGTTTCAGTCACTTCCAATCAATCCTCAATGCATTTTTATAATAGCATTACATAAACTATGAAGCAGAATTCTCATATGGAACAGTTAAAATATGAATAGGTTTATAGTTATAATGAATATAACAGAATTCCCTATTCCTTCCTTTCACTCCCTTCCCTAAGAACTGCCCATAGCATGCACAATATTTATCTATAAACTCTAAGTGATAACAAAACATTATTTTAATTCTACTTCTTTAGCACATGACAAAATCACAAAATAGCTAAGAAAATGTTTTATTTCAAAACATCAGAAAAACATTAAAAGACAAAAGTCCATTACATAGGAAAGAATGTTAAATATCTGGGAACTGTAATTCTTCTAAAATGTGGCAAGCACTCCGAGAGAGCTTAATATTGCAAATTATCCTATCATGTCTTCTCTAATATACCAGTACTTCATACAATGAAAAATATGAAGCCCCAACTAATTATTCAAAGTCACCATCTTAGAGTTCAACTTATTCACACAAATAAAAGTTTTGTCCAAGATGTTCCTGACACATGAAGCTTCCAGATGAATTTCATAAATGTTAACAAAAGTATCTTCCTTTTTTGCCTGTGAAAGTCTGAGTATTGCTGTACTGTTGGCTTATATCCACTACAGATACTGGTTCTAGGCCAGCCCAAGGGTCTTCAAGCATTGAAGGCTTAAAATAACTTTCCAACTCATTAGACATTCTTTTTTCTCTACCACGCCCTGATCCAAATGGTGTAGATGTCCTTGGAGAACCCTTTAGGAAAAAAATCATCAGTTAAAAAAACATTTAGCAGAGATAACCTTCTTTAAAAGCCAATGGGAACCACATTGCTAAGTTAAGTTACTTCTTGAACCTAAATATGTGCAATTGCAAAGTCCACGCTTCCTTTAATCTGTTTGTGTGTAAAGTATTTAAACCAAAGTGTCACCTCAAATACTGCTGGATTGCTAATGTAATAAGTGCAGAAATAGCAGTTAGTGATGAAATACGAAATTAAATGCATTTCAATTTTTTCTCAACATTTCCTTCCTTCTTAGAGAAAAATTACAGCATTAAAAAAAAAAACCCACCCTAGTTTCAAATTTATAGAGCATTGCTATCTCATGAAATTTCATCTATCTCCTTAGCTCCAGGGTCAAAGGGAGTGGGGTGAGTTCAACAAAAACGAAATTGGAAAGCCAGGAAGTACATACAAGTTATAAACCACGGAAACCCTAGACACACCAGAAAGGTATTCTCTCTGGAATCGGAGACTTCTTCCACTACTGCTTATTTTCTATCGAGAAAGCCTGGAACAGATGCCAGTTTGGTTAGAAAACAAAGGGGCGGGGGGGGGGGAGTGTAGGTGCCAGCAGCAGGAAGGTACCAACCTACAATTTTATTATCTAGAGGAGCGATATACTGGAGATTTGCCGACTTCCCCCCCCACCCCCCGGAGACCGGGGCCTCAATTCACTAAACCGAACTAGCAAGGCCCTAAGCAAAGGAGTGGTATCTAGGGGAATCTCCGGTGTGAGTGGCTCTGTACTGGTTAAAAGCAGAGCAGAAAGGCTCTAGAACAGGAAGTGCAGCTCCGTCGCATTTTAGGTGATCTAAATAAAGTTACTTAACTTCTCTAAGCCTCAGTTTACTCATCTGTAAAAGGGCTAAAGATAGTATCTCAGCTCACAGAGGATTAAACAAAATAATCCACATAAAGGATTATTAGTACCGTGCCTGCCATACAGTAAGAGCTCCGCAAACGCTGGCTATTATTACCTGGGGGTGGGTCTGCTGCTGCCCCGGGGAGTAGCCGAATTGCTGCTGGGACCCCGCGGGGGACTTGGAGTAGGAGCCAGGGTAACCGCCAGGGGACGGAGACCCGAACCGGCCCCCTGGGAAGCTGCCTCCGTGGCGAGGAGAGTGGCCGCTCCCGTAGGGCCTAGAGCGGGGCCCGTAAGGCGGCGTGTGGTGAGGGCTCCCGTATCCGTCCCGAGGGGAGGGCGGTCGCGGGCCGCCTCCGCCCGAGGTACCCCGGAAGCTGCTCCCGGTACCCCAACCTCCTAAACCCGGGCCGGGGTAAGGAGGAGTCGGGGGTCGAAAATTCTGTCGCTGCATACTCGGAAAACGAAGAGGACGCACTCACAGCCGCCTTCTCCCGCCGGAACTGTTCCGAGAAACCCTTCACACAGAACTGGCGGTTCTTCACCAAAACAATCCTCCGCCACTACAGCATATTGGTTCCGAGGATACAAAGGTTCCGCTAGGAGGCTATGGGATAAGTGGATTACTTAATTGTGTAAAGACAGGGCGGTGGAAGTCAAGAGAGACGGGGAAAGAAAGGATGCGGGGAAGAAGGATGCAGGAATGGCCTTTGGAGTCTGGCGGTCCTTGGTGGACCCACTAGACCTCTGCCGGGAGGCTGGCACGGATCCGTCCAGCCCCACCGGCAGGGGGCGGGGTTGGGGGGCGGAGTGTGGGGCGGGGACGGGGGCGTGGCGTGGCGGAGGGCGGGGTCTACAGTGTCCGCTGGTGCCCGGGGGTGGCTGCGGGCCCAGAGCGCGCCGCGTTCTTCCCTCCCGCTGGGGCTGAAGAAGTCTCAGAGGCGCGCGATGCTGGCGACCGTGGGGAGGCTCGCGGCTCTGCGGAGAATCGGCTTTCTCTCCGGCCGGGCTGGCTGGAGGGGGCTGTGGACCGGCCGCCCGCAGTCAGGTATCCTCCAAGACTCGGTCCGGGAGGCGAAAAAATGCCCAGTCCCAGCCTCCCTCCTCTCGCAGCGTCCTGAGGAGAGCGCTCGCGTTTTCTTCAAGTATCTGCGGCCGCGGCAGCCTGCGGTCTGTGTGTTTTTTCCCCCGCCTCCCTGCGCCTTCACTCTGTGCCTCCGGGTCTGCTTCGCCCCTCTGTCAGGCCACCCGGGGGTCACCCTGCTTAGTGCCCGCGCCTAGGCCGGACCCTCGGGGGAGCGCTGGGCTGTGCGAGTCTGGCCCCTGCCGGATCATACTGGGCAGACCCTTGCTCTCTCCCTTACCTCAGCCCTTCGTCCCCCCAAGTTTATAAGCAATTTAAACAAATGTACACCCAGAAAGGGTTTCAGACTTGGTTCTTTTAAATAACTTCGTGGAGAGACTGCTAACTAATGTCGGACTTTACCCCCTTTCTTGTTCTTGTTAAATGGAAGAGAGTTTGGGGAGTGGTTAGGAATCAGAGAGAATGATTTCCTAAAAGAGCAAAATTTGGCCAACTGAAAATCTTGGTTGTTTCAGGCTTTTATTTAAAAGGAAAAAATGTGATAATTCAGGACTGACATCTAATGTATAATAAAACACGACTTTGTACCAGATAACTGTCCAAGAATTTTATTTAGAATTCGAAATTTCGATTTACTATATCGTTTGACAGACTTGTTGCTCTTCCAAAATTTGGGAATGATAGTCCACTATCAGTCATGAAATTAGCTTGTAGGCAACAGAATTCTAATGTTATACTAGCCAGCGATTCTCACCAGTCATAACTTTTATACTCCAACCAATCTACTTTTCTGGGGGAGGAAGCAGAAAAATGAGGGTGGCAGGCACTAAAATTACTTTTATTAATTTTGTAATTGGCAAATTATATGCAGAATTGAGTGAGATACCTTAAGTTGTCTTTTTACTTCGTTTTCACTTGTGGAATGTTTTTCCCTAAAGTGATAACTTGCTATCTTTTATACATCGAAACTTGCAATAGAAATACAGTGTAAGATATACAGAGAAAAAATTATGATAGGTGATTCATGACAGTGTGCTTCATCTCCTTTGCATCTCTCTCTCTCTCTCTCTAGATATCTATATCTATGTATATATCTATATAGAGATATATATATGTATATCTCTATATAGAGAATATATATGTGTATATATATAGGGAGAGAATATATGTATGTGTATATATGTGTGTGTGTGTGTATATATATATATATATATATATATATATATATAGAGAGAGAGAGAGAGAGAGAGAGAGAGAGAGAGGGAGAGAGAGAGAACACACCACTTGCTATTTTAGAGATGAAACATTAGCCAAGTGAAGTTAAGAAAGTGACTTGCTTACGCTCATATAGCAAGCAGTGGTGGGATCAGAATTCCGACTTCTTCAATCTCAATTATTTGATTTTTTTTATAAGTAAAGAAATCGAAATGGGTCTGTCTTTTCAAAGATGCAATATATAAATATATAACTAAACATGTAAAATTTTGAAAGTGGTACTGTGTAGCATTTTAATTTGAATTTAGAGATTAGTTGATAACGTTAATATTGACTTTTTATGAATGTAGCTAGAATCTTCCGAAGATTCAGCTGGTTCCCTGAACTGGTGAATCTAGGGTCCCCAGGCATCTATTTGTATTGAGTTTATATGTATAGTGGTGAGTGCAGGGGAAGGGAAGAGAGATGAGGGGAAGGGGGGAAGCTTTATATTGAGTTACCTGGAGGTGAAAATCTGACCTGGGATAATGGATTTAAGAGTGTAGTGACTGCTTTGTAAATTAAGTATGAGCGCTCTGGAGAGAAAAAGGTACTTTTCATTTTTGTGAACAACAGAGATATGATTCCAACAAAAAGAAAAGTATGATTTTGTGGAAGATGCTACTTGTGACTCGGTGTTATCTTCAAGTGGCATGGTATACATAGGAAATCAAAGAAGGAACATCATTTTCTGGTACCCATGAGTCTTTATGATGAGTAACTGAATTAATTGGTTAACTTTGTAATGGTGTGCCTTTTATTATAATGTGACTAAGAATACCAAGCCAATGAAATTGACTTGTGCATGTAAATGAGACTTTGTTTCCAAAGACTGAGGATTTAAGTTATTTAAGATCCGCCCCCTCCTCACACAAGTGGATTTCAATTTCAGGTTTTTTTTGGCAGGGGGGACTGTTGAACCTTTTCAGAAAATACAATATATTAAATTAATATTAATATATTAATATATTATATTAATATATATTATAATATAATATATTATATTAATATATTAAATTAATATTATATTTACATTAAATTTTATCCTTGATAAAACAAGGATTAGAAGCAATTTGTTTTCAAGAATCTGAAAATACTTGGAAGCTCAAAATATGAGAAGAGGGGCTATATCTGACAGGAACTGGGGGCCCAGGCTCTCCAATTCTGTACTCCTGCTTTATATTCCCTTCTCCCCACAGGGAGCTTCTCGGGGCACCTCTGAGGAATTGGTTTGAAAGCCAATATTTTAAGTTTTAGGTGTTAATGAGTGCTGCAAATAGTTTGGCTTATTTTACTACTTATAAAGAAGGGAATACGTTCATGTTTTTGCATGGTCAGGGCTTTCTAAGCCAAGAAAACTAGAACCTGGGTTAAAGGGCAAACCTTAGAAGTTAAAAGATGACTGAATAGATTATTGAGAACTCCTAGGAGTTATATTTCAAAACGGTATCAAACTCAGAGACCGTTCTTAGATTGAGATTATAAACCTAGTGAAGTTTGTCTTCCCCCGGAGATATTTATTTACATTCCAAAGGATATTTGTTAGCATTAGGAAGGTTAGCTTTCTTTGTCTTTCTCAGGAGAAGTTGGCAACTGGCCTGCTAACCTGTACAAATTCATAATTTGGGGGACCTTCCTTGTGGTTCAAAGCCTTTTATGTGCAGCCCTAACCAACTGATTCTCACTGTAAAAATCCCCCCACATAGGTGTGGGGAAAATGGTTCATTTCTGGATGCAAGTAATAATAACTGATATCTGGTCCAGAAATCTTGTGTTTATTTTTAGGTTAAAAATGGATAAATACACTAAAATATTAAATACATTAAAACAAATCAATTAAAAACATTAAAATGTTAAATACATTAAAAGCACTTCTTAGGACAGGAGAATGTGTTTAAAAATTTCTGTGTTTGGAACTGTTGGTATGTATACTTACATCATAATCTTTACCTTACTAGTCCCTGAAAAATTTTTAGGTTATCTCAGTTTTCATTACAGAGGTTCTTCGATTGTTACCTGTGTCATGTTAAAGACTGCTAAGAGTAGAAAAGTAAATGCATCCCTAGGATGTGATTAGCTTGTTCATGGATAGAGTTAGTCCTGTATCAACACAGTAGACACTTACCTAGCACTTAAGTATTGTTCTCCTTGATAAAACAAGGATTAGAAGCAATTTGTTTTCAAGAATCTGAGGGCCAAACTCTACTGTTAATGATCTGTTTTTTTTTTTTCTTTTTTCAGTTCTCATCTATCCTTTGTCTAACATAGTAAAGCCCAGGTGACTTTTTCTTATGGTTTACAATAATTTTATTTATTTGATTTGTATTATTTTTCTCTTGAGGTAATGTTGATTTACAACACTGTGTAAGACGTGGGGGCGTGTAAGTTCACATTGCTTTGTGTGTATGTTTCCACTTTATACCCACCACGAAAGCACCCAGAGTCTTCCACCATAGTCTTCGGGGCACCCTCCTCCCTTTGCTCTTCATCTCCCTCCTTCTGGTAGCCTCGGATTCTTCCCAGATGAAATGTTCCATACATAGGTACTTCTTTTAGACTAATATTCTTCACCTAAGGTGTAACATAGGTGTTACTGCATTAGCTTACACTTACAAAAGTTTTCATAAAATAGTAAAATTGCTGATGGAATACTTTGATATGAAGGAAAATGTAAGAATGCGAATATTGCTTTCTAGATAAAAGTTTTTATTTTAAAATGAGTAAATAAAATGGTAATGTCACTGGATTTTTTAAAAAAGATTTATTTATTTTTTAAAAGATTTTTTTAAATTTATGTATACAAGCTGGGGTGCAGGCCAGAGGTGTGGGGCAGTGAGAGAGTTCACAAGAGACAGAATGGGGAGCAGAACAGGCAGATCGATGGAAATAGACTGCTGTGGAAGCAGTGGGCGAGGCAGGAGAGGTCTGCTGTGCCATGTGGGAATCTCCCCACCAGGCATCGAACTCACGCTGCCACTGCTGCTGACAGCTCCACAGCACTGAGCTTAACCATTGCCCCACTAGGGAGGCCCCTCACTGGAATTTTTATCTTTGTATATTTCCAATTATAAACATACTACATACTTTTGATAGAAAGTCTGAAATGTTTAGCAAAATAGGAAGCAAGAAAAATATTAATCTCATCCAAGAAGCAACTGTATAATACTTAAATATATTAAATTTAATATTTAAGAAAATTAACTTCAAATAACAAGTCTTTAAATAGGAAAATAAAAAGCTTTTTTAAATGGGAAAACTATACATGAATGCTTGTATAATCCGGTGTTGGAAAATCCTGATACCTGTGCAGAGAATAGTTAACATAGCAAGAGTCAGTTTACCTTTTGAAGGACTTTCTTGAAAGTTTGTTTGGCACCCGAGAACTTGGCACTTGAACTACCACTTAATTATAAGGGTTCCTAGAGATGGTTTTTACAAACAATGTGATTTCTGGGAGTCCTTCTGTGAGTCTGAAATTTTGGTACATGATAAGCAGAGTGTGCCCATGTGAATAGACCTCAATAAAGACCTTGGATTCTGAGTCTGTAATAGACTTTTCCTAAGAAGCATTGTTAAATACTTGTCCTTAAATACTTACTACTGTTTTTTTTTTTTCTGTTTGTTTGAGAAAGAGGCATACTTGGTATCGCCCATTGATGGGAGGCAGAGAACATAAGCTTGTACATGAATTTTTCCAGATTCTACCTGTCTTTTCTCCTTGCTTATCCTAGCATACACATTTTGCTGTAACAAACCTTAGTAGTTAATACGAATATATACTGTGTCCTGTGACTCTTTAGCAAATCACTGAACACGTGCATAGTCTTGAGGACCCCGGAAACAATACTTGGGCAGAAAGTAAAGGAAATGATTGTTTTGAAAGTAAAATTCCAAAACAATTCAAGAAAGCAAATAGCAGGTAGGGGACAATTATTTTTATTATTTATAATTAATAAAAGGTTAATATTCCTATTGCATAAAGAATTCATACAAATAAATGAAAATATAAATATTCCCATAAAAATATGGAGAATTTTGTGAAACTATTTAGAGGCAACAATTTCTCTTCAAAGCTTGGCCTCTTTTTTGATTGGGATAGAGTAAGTTGTGTCTTGTACAAATATGGTTTTGTGTTGTGTTGCTTTAATGGTATACATCAATCTACAATATCAGCATTTTTAATACACTAAAGCCACCTTTCTTGCACAGATAGGTATATTATTTGAAGCATGTAATGTCTAAGATTGATGCAGCAGGGGTAAAAAGGCCTGGAGAATTTCATGGGATGATTTTAAGGATCAGGCCTGGCATTGGCTTATATTATTCTGCCTATATTTATTGACCAGACCTCAAGCATTTGGCCCTGACCTAATTGTGAGAGAAGCTGGAAAATGTAGAAGAGAAGAGTGATCTGGGATTAACACTGACCTGTTTTTTGGTGTATCATGCTTTATCCAAAATTCAAAAGTCCTTTTTCTGGTCTGTTTTCTCTGTAAATGTCCATGAGTTTTCATTAAAATAGTATCATAAAACAATCAGACTCCAGAATGTATTTGATTGCAAATTTCAAAGTAATAGCTAAGTTCTTGCAGGGTAAAACAGTTCTTAAGAAATTGGGTAGCAGCAGAAGGGGAATAATATATTATTATTAGTTATTATACACCCAACTATTGTTCTCTGCTTGTCCTTAAATGATGTAATTGCCTTATAACTTTAGCACCACTTTCACACATTTTTACAACTCAAAGAATTTTAATTTCTTTGACATGTCTTCTAATAGATAGCAATTTTCCAAGTACCCTAACCTTTCCAAAAATTACCTGGCAAACTATACTATTAGGAGCAGAACTTCTCTTTAGTGTTCTAGTGTGTTAGAAGGCACCATGCTAACTATTCTAAAAAAGTTTGACCAGGTTAAGAGAGAGCATGCTTTGAAGAAATGTCCATCTTCTGCTTTTTTACGCTGAAATTTTGGTAGTTAAGTTCTCTGTAAAATACACATTAAAAGTCCTTTCATGTGTAACTCATGATCTATTTGATACTTGATCAGTTTGTTTCATGACTTGATCTTTTTTCCTCCCTTGTCTCTGTAGTTGGCTAGTACTGTGGTGAAGGATGCTATAATTGTTGTCACAGAAATGAGCCGCTTCTCTAGGCATCTGTCAAATATCTCCACTCTAGTGTTGCACAAGTTTATTTGTGTCATGGAAACCTTAAGGCCAAATACCAGGGGAGTTCTTGAAGCATTTTTGGCAGGAATAGAATTGATGTCAGCTTTATTATAATTATACTTCTTGAAATCATTGTTCAGCTGTATCATAATGACTTTCTAGCTTAAAGAACAAATAAAATACAAGCTGTTCAATGTATTTCAACAAATTATGTTATAGGTACAATTAATGATGCCTTTTCCAACTATTTTTCTCCCTGTCATCACCCCTCACTGCCATCTAGCTTATTATGGTCTTTTCAAATAGGCAATGTATGAATGTAGATAGATTAGAATATTGAGAATCATTTTTCCTATTCTGTAAAATAACCATATATTTTTCTTACTTTTAAATGCAAATTACGTTATTGCCTTCAATAGATGGTGTGACTATATACTACATGTATAGTGATGATAATAACAATTGAAAACTTTCGTGAGCATTTGTTATGCACTAGGAAGTGTTCTAAGCACTTTACATTCAGTTTCCTTTAATCCTTGCAAATTCTATGATCTAGGTGTTTCAGATGAAGAAATTGAAGTTGGGAGAAAAGAAGTTGCTTTGCCCAAGGTTACTTGGGTACTTTGAGAGGTGGAGCAGAGAATTGAATTCAGTGTCTTCATAGCACATGCTCTTAAGTGTTTAAAAACTTGTTTATTGATTTTGACTTAAATGTACTCTGGAAGTCTTTTATGGGTGTTTTCTCAGGTAATAAAAGCAAAAGTCTATTGCCTTATACTAAATGAATTGAATTTGAATGTTACTAATTAAATAAAATATTACTAGTTTATTATGTTGTAGGATATTATTGGTAGTGAAATATCAACTTTATAGATTTGTAATGAAATGAGTTTTATGGAATGAAGATATTCATAAGTATTCCATACAACATTTAAAATAAAGCAGGCACCCTAAAAGAGACCTGAGTATAGAAAACCAATATTTTTGAAGACGTATGTAACAAAAAGAATGCCTTGTCCATTCATTTCTAATGATGTGAAGTATCTTCTTAACAATGGACTACTACTCAGCAATCAAAAAGATAAACTCATTTTTAGCAACATGGGTGGATCTGGAAGGGATTATGTTAAGCAAAATAAGCCAGAAGGAGAAAGATAAATGCCAGCTAATGTTAGTTATATGTGGAATATAGAGAAACCAAACAAAGGAGCATCCAGCTATGGGGTGGGGAGAGCACAATGGACTATGGTGGAGGACTGTGGGTGCTTTGGTGGTGGGAGAGCAATGGTGATCACACCTGAGGGAGAAATTCTATACTGTCAAAATATTAACAAGAATGTAAAACAGTGGTACTTCATTAAATTAAAAAAAAATAGTACAGTTCCAGCACCATCTACTTTTTGTTTACCGCTTTCCCATACTTTTGAAAGGCAGTTCAGTAGTGTGAAATATTCAACAAACTTGTTATTCCTGCAATACCTTTCTTTATGTTAATTATTTAATACTCTGACAAGCCTTTTAATACACTGTAAATTTTTTGTTGATAGAATGGTGACTGGTCTTCCATATGTATCCCCAAGCAATCAAGAAGAATAAGTAAATTTGTTGAACTGAGCCCTCTACTGAGAGCTGTATCTACAATATATGTTTGAAATAGTTATATTATGTACCAGGATTTTTGCTTTGTATTAATAGTCTATTGACTTTAGCAAATAGTATTTTCATTTCTGTTCCATTTAGTGTGCCTGGTAGCTTTTTAACTAGGTTGCTTATTTGTCAAATGCTGGTTTGCCATTCTTATTCTCCTTCAAGGGTGCAGAAATAATCAGGACAAATGTTGTACAAATCTTACAGAATGACATGCTGTCATGATTAATTGATAATTAATTTCAGATTCTGCTTCTGTGATGAAAGTACACTCTGAAATGAAAAACAACAACAATTTCCTTTGAAAATAAAACAAAAAAGCATCTTATATTTGAGGTTTTCTATTTTTTCTCTAAAATATTTTGTTTTCTCTTTATGTCTTCACTTTTTCCTTTTCTTTTTTAAATTTTTTTTTGCTGATTGTTCACATAATCATTTAAGCAGTTTTATATAAATATATAGCTAACATGTGAAAGTTCCCTGTACATTCTTTACCCAAGATTTAACCACCAGCAAAATTTTATGAATGCTACTACTACAATTACCCGCATATATTATTAATGTTATATCAATGCTTACAAAAATAAGATCATATTAAATTTTTTAAAATTTTAATTTTGGAGTTATATTTTTACTCCTTCATATGTCCACATGCTCCTCTTACCCTTCACCAAACCACGCGTGTCAATACCTTATCTATTTCCTTTTTCCATTCCCTCCTACCTTTCTCCTGTTTCTTCTGGCACCAGAGAAAGTCCAATAGTTATTCCTGCTGTATTTTGCCTGTGTATGTTTTTGGTTATTTATATTTTACAGATGAGTAAAACCATTGAATATCTGTCTTTCTGACTTATTTCACTTAACATAATCACCTCAAAGGCCATCCTTTGTGTCCTAAAAGACAGTATTTCTTTTTTTTTTTAAATAGCTGTGTGGCATTTCATTGAGTATATAGTCCACAATTTTTTAAAAGTCATTCACCTTTTGATGTACACTTAGGTTGGTTATGTGACTTGGAAATTGTGGACAGTGTTGCTATGAACATAGGCATACATAAGTCTTTCATATTAGAGTTTTCATATTTTTTGATAAATACCTAGTAGAGGTATATATGACAATACAGGATTTAAATTTTTATTTCCTTAAATCTCCATACCACTTTCCATGGAGGCTGTACCAAGTTGCATTCCCACCAACAGTGGATAAAAGTTCCTCTTTATTCTATCTCTTCTCCAACATTTGTTGTTTCCATTCTTTTTGATATGGGCCATTCTCACAGGGGAGAGTGATAACCTGTTGTAGTTTTGATTTTCCTTTGTCTTATAATGTGTGATGTTGATTGTTTTTTTCTTGTGCCTGCAAATCATCTATCTTTGGATAAGGTCTATTAGGCTGCAGTGGCCTCATACTGTTTTGATTACTAATGCTTTGAAGTATAGCTTGAATTCAGAGAGTGTGGTACCTCCATTTTTCTTGATTTTTTTGGCAACTTTGGGTCTTTTATGGTTCCATACAAATTTTAGACATTTTTTTTGTCCTTGAAGAATGTCTTTGGGATTTTGATAGGTATTATGTTGAATCTATAAATTGTTTTAGGTAATATGGCCATTTTTAAAAAAGATGTGTTTATTTTGCAGCAGCGTGGATGGAATAAGAGGGGATCATACTCAGTGAAATAAGCCAGAAAGAAAGAGAAAAAATATCGAATGGTTTCACTTCTAACAGGACTATAAGGACACCAAATAGGAGAGAGACACTCAGTGGGTGGGGGGTGAGGGGTG
>PVIJ01008405.1:0-29969 GCA_004024925.1 Scalopus aquaticus | reverse complement strand
TTTACTGAAATACACTGCTGAGGGGAGCAGTGGGTGAGGCTGGAGATGTCTCCTACACCATGTGGAAAACTCCCTGGCTGGGGATCAAACTTGTGCTACAGTGCGGATAGCTTCATAGTGCTGAGACTTAACCCGTTGTGCCACCAGGAAGGCCCTGTATGGCCATTTTAACAATATTTGTTCTTCAAATCAGTGAACACAAGATATCTATCCATACCTTTGTGTCTTCTTTCATTGCCTTTGACAGTGTCATGTATTTTTCAGTGTGTAAGTTCTTCACCACCTTTGTTTAATTTATTCCCAGGTATTTCATCCTTTTTGGTGCAATTGTGAATGTACCAAATTGTTTTCTTAATTTCTCTGTCTTCTAATTCATTGTTTGCATATACAAATGCAAGAGATATTTGTGTATTTTGTATCTTGCCATTTAACTGTATTTATTATTTTTAGGAGCTTTGTGATTGAGTTTTTTGGATTTTTTAAATGTATATTATCATATCATCTGCAAATAGTGATAATTTCACTTCTTTTCCAATTTGAATTCCTTTTATGTCTTTTTTCTTTCCTAATTGCTCTGGCTAGGACTTCCAAGACTGTATGTATTTTTAAGACCTCATTTCTTTTAAAGAGCAGTTTTAGGTTCACAGCAAAACTCAGAGAAAGGTACAGAGCTCGTCTATGTGTTCCCTGCCGCACAAGTCATAGCCTCCCCCGTTCCCCACCAATGGGATAAATTTGCTACAAAAGATGATCCTGCATTGACATATCATTGTCACCCAAAGTCCAAGGTTTACATGAGGCTTAACTCTTGTTGTGCATTTTATGATTTAGGACAAATATATATTGATATGTATTCATTCTTGTATCACACAGAGTATTTTCAATGCCCTAAAAATTCACTGTGCTTGGCCTATTCATTCCTTCCTCCTCCCAGATATTTTTTTCATTAAACAAAATATTTTAAATGTGGCTGTGGAGTTATTAATCCATAAATTAGCTTATTAACCTAGCATTAAAGTAGTTTGCTTTTACAGATAGACTTAATTGGATCAGGTCAAGGTTTCTGTGTTTTATATATATAGCAGAAATATAGTGAAGAAAATTTTTTTGGTAGTAATAGATATTACTTATAGTAATATCAGTAATTCTGTGTTCTTCCTAAAATTTAGTAATAAATGCTCTCCAAATGTTTTCTGTATTTTGCCAGGTACTGACAATCTGAAGCCATTGGAGGGTGTAAAAATTCTGGATCTAACGAGGTTTGTATTTAATTATATTTTGATGGTTGAAGATTTCCTTTCAACAGAATTCATTCAATTTTGGGAATATAACAAGATGCTTAGATGTTTATTGTTGTAATTTTGTGGAAATAAAAAAGAAAGGAAAAAGTACTGGAATTTCTTCATTCTAAGACATGATTAGTATAGTAATTTCGCATTTATTTCTAATTTATATTTACATATAATTTAAAAAACAATATTTGTGATCATATTCATTTATAGTTTCAGCCACAACCTGAATATAATTTTGTTTTGTTTATTTATTTATTTATTTTTTAAAGATTTGTTTATTTTTCCATACAAACTGGGGTGCAGGCCCGAGGCCTGGGAGCGCTGAGAGGGTTCACCAGAGACAGAGTGGGGAGCAGAACAGGCAGATCCACCGAAATACACTGCCAAGGGTAGCAGCGGGCTGAGGCAACATACATTGTTTTGAATATTTCCTTTGTAATTCAAAATTCAACAAAAATATAAAAAGATACTTTATTACAATGTTGTCACAGAATTACTTAATCATCCCATAATATTGGTGTTATAAACTAGGCTTCCTTGTGCATAAGTCTTTGCTTCAGGAAATATTTTTATTTCTTCCTTATAGAATACAGTTCTATATATTCTTCCAGAATTCTTTTCTGGAAGTAGAGTGATTAGATCAAAGGGAATATATTTTTAGTTTTATTTTTCTTTATTTTAATTTTAGTGTTTATTTCTTTTTCTGTTCTTATCACTGCCATCCCTTACTCCGGGTTGACTCATTCTGCCTCTTAGCCTCGGAAACCTTAGTTCTCTTACTAGTGTTCACTAATTTTTTAAAAATGTATTTGCTTTGTTAAAAGTAAATATCCACAAAGTAAATGTCCAATATTTGTATTCGTCATTCTTCTTTGCTTTACTGTGTATAATTTGGAATATTTTTCCATTTTGCTGTAAATTGCAACATTTCATGTTTCCTTATGGCTGAATAGTATTCCTTTGTGTGTATATACCGCATCTTCTTGGTTCAATCTTCTATCAGTAGGCATTTTAATTACGGTAGTATACTTTTTAAGGTTTTTGGTACATAAGGGCAAATTACTTTTTAGAACAGTTTTGATAATTTTTGATCCTTACTAGTACTGTATGAACTTGTTTGTATTAATAGACTATTAAGGAAATAATTAATATAAAAATCTTCAAATGGTAATTAATTCATTTATCATTATTCATGTAGAATACTGGCGGGACCTTTTGCTACTATGAATTTAGGAGATCTTGGAGCAGAAGTTATAAAAGTGGAAAGACCAGGTAAAGCTATTGTACCCTTTTAATGCATACACACAAACTAATAAATATTTTTAGTTCTTTAAATATCCATGTATTTGTATGTGAGATGAGGAAAGAACTGAAATGAAACTGTTACTTTCTCTCTTCCATTCTTTATTTTCCTCTGACTACTAATGATCTCTAATTATAGGTGCCAAATATTGAGGCTTAATCCATGTCCTTCACAGGAAGCTAAAAGCCTCTAGTGGAAGTTGAGATGCAACATATACTAACAATGACGCTAAGAACACTTGTGCCAGGCAGTTCTAAGCACTTTGCCTATGTTATTTTATTTAATTTTTATAATAAGGGTTGATGTTATTATTTCTAGATTATTGGTGAGAAAACAGGGACACAGAGAAATAAAGCAATTTGTTCAAGGACGCCCAGCTAATAGGGACTATCCAGGCACTCAGCTCTGATCTCACCTCCTCTGAGTCTCACACAAGCTTACCCTGAGACTTAGAGTATTCCTGACCATGCTTTGTCACTGTGGGGTGAAGGGAAGGCAAGGAAAATGAGGTTAAAAGAAAGTAATAGGGCGTAGGAAAAAGGAGAGAAGGAAGGGAACCAAAATTCGTCAAAAAGGAGCTCAAATACTATTACCTAAGTATTTTTTTTCTATTTCTAATAACGAAACATTTTCCTATTTTATGATTTTAAAGATTTTGAGGGAAAAACACCTAAGCTTAGATCAATTCTTTGTTTTCATCTGACACCTTTCTCATTCTTTCTCCTTTGTCCAACAAATTGATCTATTTTGTGTACACAATTCCCATTTTCATTTGGTGCCTTAGACCTTTTGATGTTTAGTTCATGCTGGTTTTGATAAAGTTGACTCTTAGGAAAGAGTCATGTTGTAGCTCCTTTTTCTCCAACAGTAATTGAAAGGGTAGAGTTCATATTCTCTGGGTCCTCTACCTCATCCTGTATACAACTTGTTTTAAAAAGATTTTAAAATTAAGTTTTATTATTTATTCATCAAGATACGATCCTCATGAAACAGTGCTAAGGATACTTAAAACAAAGCTCAAATAATACTAAGGGACAATGCCCCAGGTGTGGAAACAGGTCACTGTCAGCGGGTTCTCACCTGCGTGCACAGTTGCAAGACCACTGAGGCTCCAAGAGCAACAGGGTTTATTTAACAAACAGGAGACTGGGGAAAAGGAGTTTTTAAGGCCACAGATGGCCCACTCTCTCACCCCAGATAGTTTCACAGTGTCCAGAAGTTCCAAACAAAGGCTGCCTGTGGAAGATGAGGTGACACAGCAGCAGCCCACAGCCATAGTCTGAAAACGGGCCAGTTGCTGGACCAGAAAGCAATGGATTCAATAGCACCAGGAGGTGGTGCTGGAGAACCAGAGGCTGTGGACAGCTCCTTGTGAGCTGTTGTCAAACACCACCAACAAGCAAACCTTTGAGACACCAGGGCAAGGTGATGGTGACCCTTGTAAGTGATGTCAGAGGTAGGGCCACAGGCAGGAAGTTGCCGAGTCTCTGCAAAGGTGTACAGAGGTCTGGCAGTTAAGAATTCTAGAAGTCTATAGAGGTCCACTAAATCCCACGGAGGTTGATTGCTTGGTGCTTCTCTTCAGAGGTCATCTGTTGAGTCCTTCTTGTTCACAGGTGGTCCAGTGAATCTTTCTTCTCTCTTTGGACGTTGACTGCTGACTCACTTCTCTCTTCGAAGGCTGTCTGTTAACTCACCTCTTCAGAGGCTGGGAACAGAAGCCTTCTTCAAAGGTCTAATGAATGCTCCTTCTTTGAAGGCCAGCTGCTGACTGACTGACTCAAGTTGGCTCTTGCTCTGCCTTATGTTCTCTTCAGGGTCCCCCATCATACAAGCCCACTTAGACTGTTTTCAATCCTAAGCATCTGATTGAACCATCTACCACCAATCAATTTGTTTTCCATTTTTAATCCAAATTCATTAACTCAAAGTTAAGTGACAGATGCAGAGCTTGAATCTGATTGGTCCATTTAGCTCAACCCTGACTGGTCCACTTAAGATCCTAGAGCCAGATATAAAAAGGGAAAAAACTTTGTTCCTGGTCAAACTTGACCTGCACTCAGGTTAGGGCATATTTGTGGGCCTGTTTGCTCCAGGGAGCAATAGCTGGTGACAACCTTGCTGGGGCTGGTAGAGGAGAACATCCACAAAGGTGGGTTGAGGTTGGCCTACCTTAGCTACCCCATCCTCACTCTCCCAACCCCCCAAAATGCTGCTTTCTTGAGCCTTTGGGCATCATGGGGATCCAGTTACAGTTGTGAAATTGGAAGAGAGTTCCCAAATGAATGAAAATGGCTTAGCTTTGAATGGTGTGCCTTTATATGTAAAATCCATGAGACTAGTTTATAATTGCATCAATTTATTAATTTACCACATGCTATAAAGTAAAATATTTGATGGGAAACATTCAGCTTTCTTCTAAATAGCTTTCTTCTTAGGAGGCCAAAGCAGTACCAGAAGATTCTCTGATCAGTATAGGGAATATTATATATTTCTATTTTATAGTTTTCTCACCCTGTGTTTAACAGGCTTTGGGTGCTAGAAAATTTAGGTGACTCTTACTTTCCTGTGATAGTGATGTTCTTTGCTTTAGTTCATTTCTGAATACATATTGAAGAATGTTTGCTTTCCAGGCAAACATCTTTTTATTTCTTCCTTTTCCAGTTTCCACAAAATTTATAATTTCCACATTGTTATCAATTTTCAACACTACAACACTTTCTTTTTTCTTTTTTTTTAAAGATTTATTTATTTATACATACAAGCTGGGGTACAGGCCAGAGGCGTGGGGTGGCGAGAGGGTTTGCCAGAGAGAGAGTGGGGAGCAGAACAGGCAGATCAGAAATACACTGCTGAGGGGAGCAGCAGGCGAGGCAGGAGAGGTCTGCCGCACCATGTGGGAATCTTCCTGGCTGGGCGTCCAACTTGTGTCTTGCGCTGCGCTGCCGACAGCTCCACAGCGCAGCGCTCAACCGCTGCGCCACCAGAGAGGCCCGCACAACACTTTCTGATTGCAGCCATTGGTTTTCTTGATAGAGAAAATTCCTTTTTTCAGTTGATCACTAGGCTAAAATATTTATATCTGTATTAATTTTAGAATTAATCACTCCCTATTTATGTAGGCTTATTTCTCCTTTGTACTTTTTAATTTGTGTGGTGGGGGACACCTTTCTTTTTCTAGGTCTTTATTATGTCCCATGCCCACTGCAGTGCCAGCAAGGCACAGAGCAGTTTCTCTAACGATTTGGGTACCGAGAAAAAGAGAGTCCTGAAGCCCTCAGTGACCTTTTCAGGCTGTAGGGTAAAGGAAAGATTGGTCAGGATTTTCTGCCCTACCCCATTAGATTGAATGACCGACCCCTGCGGTCTTGCATGCGCGCCTGAGTAGGGTGTGGGCTTGTGTGAGTGGGTGCACCTGAGAGGACACACCTGAGCCCAGAGACTGAGCATATAGAGCAGCAGCAGCGAGGACAGCGTGGAGGCAGAGGACTGTGGGTCGGGGTGCAGCAGAGACCAGGAATACTAGAGAGCCCAGAAAGGCTGAAGATTGGCCAGGGACTGGGTGGCCTGCCAGCCTCCTGGCCTCTACCCCCCTTGCCTGCCCTGCACCTGGTTGCCTCACTCCAAGAAAGAATATTAAAAGCCTGAAAAAGCCACTCAGGGCTCTAGGACTCCTCTTTTACCCGTCTCCCTGGATCACAGGGAACCTGTCCTGGTGCCCTGCTGGCACTATAGAGAGTATTATTATATGCCTGTGGGCCAGGCAGAAAACTTAAATGATTGAAGAAGCAACAACATGTTGCTGCTGATTTTCTGGGACTATCCTTATAAGGTAGGGGTATGAGAGGAGGTAGGTAGGTCTTTTGTTGAATACTGTGGCTGTCATAAAGTCGGTGCTCAGTAAATCTTGGTGAATAAATGAATGCCTTGAAGTATTTAAGAACGATAGTCTAAATTTTTATATGGAATGTGAATCAAAACCACAATGAGCTATCATCTCATACCTTTGAGAATATAAAAAAGAACAGAAACTCTAAGTGCTGGCAAGGATGTGGAGAAAAAGAATCCCTCTTAAACACTTGCTGGTTGGAATGTAGATCGATCCAGCCCCTCTGGGAAACAGTGTGGAGGTTTCTCAAAATATTAAAAAAGGATCTCTCATATGATCCAGCGATTCTGTGCCTAGGACTCTCACTGAAGAATACAAAAACAGTAATCGAAGTGCAGCATGCACTCCTGTGTTCATTGTAGCATTGTTTGTAATAGGCAAGCTACGGAAACCACCTATGTGCCCAAATACAGATGAGTGAATAGAAATTTCCAAAAATTAAGGCAGCTAGTTAAAAACTTTCAAGTGTGTGTGAATCAAATAAAACTTGTTTCACAAACTGTCAGTTTTGCCACTTTGTGGTTTTAACCTTTATTTCCTAGCATGTGCCATCAGCACTGATTCTTCTGCCGCTCTAAAATCCTGATAATATATCAAAAACAGGTGAGGCAGGAACTTTGCGTAGGCCTCCAATTTAGATGATTTCTGACATTTTCTGTACTTGATAAAGGAATACAAACATTTAAAATAAATGATCTAACTTTAGGCTTATCTTGACTTTGCTTCAGTTCAAAAAGACTTTTTTTTTGTTAGTGTATTGGGAGTTTCAAAGAAATGAAAATACCTGGGCTTTCTTGGCTGTGATTGCTTCTCTCTGATCCTGAAGATCCAGAGTCACACATATTTTCTTTGAAGCCTCTACCTGGTTTATTACTAGGAAGTGTGTTTGCAGGCGCTTGTAGTTTGCAGTCATTCTACATGATACTTATTACATTTATTGCATTGTGCTGTCAGTTCATTTTCCTTTAGAACAAAGGCTGCTTTTTTTCACTATTCTGTGTCCTTTTCTCTTGTGGGATTTAGGAAAAAATGATCTGTTACTCTAGTCTTTGTTTGATTTTCCAAAACACTGTTTATTTTTCTCGATCAGCTTCAGTGGGTAAAGTTTAATGGGATAATAGATTAATTATATCATCTAAGTGAAGTTAAAATTTAAATCTTACCTCATATTCACAAAGTCTTTTTTGGGGGAGAACGAGTGATAAATATTTTAATTATAATTATATAGTGATTAGTTTCTTATATCAATATTTAACTAGAACTTATAAAATTCTCAATTTAAGTGTTATTTACTTACTGTTTTGTGTTATTTACTTGTTGGCATATTTTCTGAGACTTACCTATATTGTTTGCTTGTTGCTTCTTGTGCAAAAAAAACCCTATTTTTTTCCTGTAAAACTCTGTAGTGTTGTATTTGAATCAAATGCAAATACATTTCAGAATCACTGATATAGATGTCCAGAATGAAATACCCTATTTGTTGATGGTTTTAAATTGGTATTTAAAGAAAGACCTATGTCTTGCTTTAGACCTTGACTAAAGACCTTGACTAAAATTTTCTTCTAAAATAGTATTTTTAGATACTGCTATTTGCTAGTCAGTAACTTTTTTTTTTTTTGCTTTTTTGGATTTGTTGTTACTGCACAAATTTTTAATATTTTTTTATTTATCATTGTTCTATAATTAGGCACAAATGCCACTTTTATCATAAAGATTCACTTGCCATTTTTCTGATTTTTAAATTATATTTAACAAAATTCTTTTGCAGAAACATTTTCTCTGCATTTAATACCAGTAGACCATGAAAAGACTTACTGACTTATTTGGCCAAAAGTGAGAGGAATTTTTTTTTTTCCTCAAAAATATTTTTTTTACCTCAGTAGTTTATTTGACATGTGTCAAGTCTAAAGAATGGCAGTAGGTTATTGATTTTGACTTCCAGGCATGGAATTTAATGAAAGAGACTATGGAAGGATTTAGTTGAACGGGTAGTTTGGACAGTTCTAACAAGCTCTAATGGCCCTCTCTACGTTGTTAATTCTGCTGAATTGAGCTGATCTTACTCAGGCAGCTGTGAATGATACCAGTGAGCCTGTTGGTTTGAAATGTTTCACAGTGTTTCAGAGTTAAAGATTAATAGATCATACTATTATTTGCAGGAGCTGGTGATGATACCCGAACTTGGGGGCCACCTTTTGTGGGGACAGAAAGTACTTATTTTCTCAGTGTTAATCGAAATAAAAAAGTAAGAGTATCATCCCTTTGTTTACTTTGTCTATTTTTTTGTAACAGCAAAACTTTGATATTATCATGGCTTTTTGTTTTTATCCTTTTTCTGTAGATATAACTAATATTTCAAATAAGATGAAATCTTCATTTGCCAGTTACCAAACAGAAACAACAAAGCTTTTTACTCCTCTTCCTTTTCTACTAACTTAAATCATTTTTTGGGAATTTACAACAATTTATAATGGAAATAATTTTATTAAAGAAAAATCATCTGATTCTTTGTATTTTATAGTCTTTTGGAGATTATGATTTGATTAACATTTCATGATTATCATTAATTTTTTTGCTATAATCCTTGTTCTTGTCCTAACATTCTAAATTGCAGATAAAATCAGTAATGATGACTTAACTATTTCTTTATGAGGAAAATACATTTGCTTTATAGAATGTCTCCTTCATTGAACTGCCAGTAATAAGAAAAACTTTTATGAATCTATTTTAATGTATATATTTTTAATTTTTTAGAGCATAGCTGTTAATATCAAGGATCCCAAAGGGGTGAAAATCATCAAAGAGGTACAGTATACTTTGGAAGACATTTAGCTACATAGGTTGTAATTAGGGATTTGAACATCAGAGTAGAAGTGTTTTAAAAAAGTATATTGACAATCTATATTTTGCTGCAAATGTTATTAAGAATTTAAATACATTTTTTGGTAAATAATGACTTTATAATTTCTTGAATATTTTATGTGATGTTTTTCTACACTATGAGAATATTCAAATCTTAAGCTTGGGCACTTTACTTACATTATCTCCTGGATTCCTAAGAATTTGCCCTGTAAATAAAGTATTAGAAATTTCCTTTCTACATGGGGGGAAAATAAGTACATGGGGAGAATCTCATGGGGCAAAAGTGATGCTTCAAAGATCACATAGCTAGTAAAGGCAAGAGCTGAGATCTCAACCCTGGGTCACATCCCTGGGGAGCCCTAGCTGTTTTCTAATACTTAGGCAGATGGTCAGTATGCCCAGACCGACAAAACACTTTTCCTTGAAGGGCAAGATTGCATAATGAGTAATGTCACACCCTATAATTCTGCTGCTGGGATTCAAACTCAGCCTTTGCCAATGAATATAGGGGTGAATATGTTCTTCTGAATTAGTGTTTTTGTATTTCCTGGGTATATACCTAAGAATGGAGTTGCAAGTTCATGTCGTAGACCCAATTTTAATAATTTGAGAAACTTCATACTATTTTTCATAGGGACTGTACTGCATCTCCCCAGTCTGCATCCCAACAGTGTCATAGGGTTCTCTTTTCTCCACATCCTCACCAGCATTTACTGTTTCTGGACTTTTTGGTATGGGCCAATTGTTTAGGTATGTGATGGTATCTCACTGTGGTTTTGATTTGCATTTTCTGACAATAAGTGATGATGTATGTGTGTCTGTTGGCCATGTCTTCTTTGGAGAAGTGTCATTTTAGTTCTTCTGCCCATTTTAAATTGGGTTCTTTGTTTTCTTTTGATAGAGGTGCATGAGCTATCAGCCCCTTGTCAAATGTATCCTGGGAAAATAATTTTTCCCAGTCAGTGAGGTGTCTTTTGTTTTGGTTAAAGTTTCTTTGCTGTGTAGAAGCTTTTTAGTTTTATGTACTACCATTTGTTTATGTTCTCCTGTCTTTTCCTGCTGCTAGAGATGAATCTATAAAGATGTTCCTGAACATATGTTGTGTTTTGCCTATGTTTTTTTCTGTGTATTTTATGGTTTCAGGTCTTATGTCCAAATATTTTATCCATTTTGAACTGATTTTTGTGTATGAGATAGTGTATAGGTATGAGATTGTGATTTAGTTTCATTCTTTTGCATGTGGTTACTCTTTTTTTCCCCAGGACCACTTACTGAGGAGGCTTTCCTTGCTCTAGTGTATATTCTTGGCTCCTTTGTCATTACTGTTCATATAGAATTACTGTTCATATAGGTGTGGGTTAAGCTCTGGAAACTCTAGTCTATTTCATTCATCTTTGTGTCTGTTTTTGTTCTACTACAATGCTGTTTTAATTACTGTGGCTTTGTAGTATAGTATGAGAAATGGAAGTGTGATACCACCACTGTTCCTCTTTTTTTTTTTGGGGGGGTGAAAATTGCTTTGATATGTTAAGTCTTTTGTGGTTTCATATGAATTTCAGTAACATCTGTTCTATTTCCTTGAATACCATTCAAATTTTGATAGGGATTGAGGTGAATCTATGTAATGCTTTGGGTAGAATGTCCATTTTGATAAGGTTGATTTTTCCAATCCATGGATATGGAGTATCTTTCCATTTTTTTGTGTCTTCTGTTTCAACAGTGTACTGTAATTTTCTTTATATAGATCCTTTACTTCTTTTGTTACGTATACTCCTAGGTATTTTCTTTTCGGGGTGTAATTGTCAATGGGATCATTTAAAAATTTATTCCTCTTCTATCTCATTATTTGCATTAATGAAAGTCCTTGATTTTTGTGTATTGCTTTTACGACTTCCACTTTTCTAAACTGGTTTATTGTTTCAATTAGTTTTTCAGTGGAGTCCTGGGAGTTCTTTGTGTATATTATTATGTCATCTGGAAATATTGTTTTACTTCTTCTTTCCCAATTTGAATTCCTTTTATTCCTTTCTCTTGCATAATTACTCTAGCTAAGATTTGCAATACTATGTTGAATACTAATAGTGGGAGTGGACATCCTTGTCTTCTACTAGATCTTATCAGAAAAGCTTGCAGACTTTCACCATGAGGTCTATTTCTCTATTTTAGGCTAGTCTAGGTCTTGTGTATATTCTGTCTAGTTGCTCTGTCTATTGGTGAGAGTGGGGTGTTGAAGTCTCCTACCACAAATGTGTTTTCACCAGTGTTTGTTTTCAGAGTTGGTAGTAGTTGCCTAATTTATTTCATTCCTTCTTCATGTTTTCATATATGTTGAGGATTCTTATGTCTTCTTCTATGAAAAATAATTTAGGTAATATTGTTCCCTAAGTCATATATTGCCCCTTCCTGTCTTATATTACCTTTATTAACTGGAAGTCTATTTTGTCTGATGTAAGTATGGCTGTTCCTGCCAAATGCTGTCCCATTTGCTTGTAAGGTTGTTTTCCAATGCTTTACTTTGAATCTGTGTTTGTATTTGGAGTTTAGTTGTATTCCTTGGAGACAGCAGAAGGTTGAAGTCTGTTTCCTGATTGAGTTAGATGCTCTGTGTTTTTTAATTGGTGAGTTATGTGTATTTACATTTAATGTGATTATTGATATGTGATAGTCTGTTGCTGCCATTTTGTTGCTAATTTTTGTGGGTCAGCTTATCCTTCTTTAGTTCTTTCTGTATATTCCTCTTTTCAGTTTCAATGTGTAAACTCCTTGTAATATTTTTTGGAGTAGTGGCTTAGTGTTTGCAAACTCATTGATTTTTCTGTGTCTGAAAAAACCTTTATTCTTACCTCATATCTGAAGGAGAGTCTTGAAGAATAGACTATTCTTGGCTAGCAGTTTTCTCTCTCTCTCTCTTTCTCTCTCTCTCTTTCCTTTTTTAAATCACACCATTCCATTCTCTCCTGGCTTGTAGTGTTTCTTCAGATAAGTCTGAAGTTAGCCTGATCGAGCTACCTTAATGGACTATCTGCTTCTTCCCTCTTGCCAGCTTCAATATTTTTTCTTTGTTCTGAACTCCTAGAAATTTCACTGCTATCAATATATGTCTTGGTATTGATCTCATTTTATATAGGTATGCCAGCGTTCTTCTAGCTTCTGGATTTTTACATTTTTTTCCCCTTCTCTAGGTTTGGGATGTTTTCCCTCAATATTTCTTTATGAATATTTTCTGTTCCTCTCTCTCTCTCTTTATTCTCTGGTATTCCCACTATTCTTCTCAAAAAGTCAGTATTTCTCAAGAGTTTCTTCAGATTTTTACTTTGTTTCTCTCTCCTTCTCTTCCTGGCTTCTTTGTACACTTAGATCTTCAGTTATGCCGACTCATTGTTCTACTTCATCTACTTCTATGACTTTCTTTTGAACTTTTCATATCCTGTAATTTCCTTTTGAAATACTGAAACTCCATTTTTATCGTATTTAGAGCTTCATTTTCTGTCTCCAGTTCCTTTATTAAAGGACATTCATTTGTTTTTCTGAGCTTTCTTCCATTTCTTTGAATTTCTTTGTCATTGCCATTCTAAATTCTGTATCTAATAGGGAGAACAAAGCTTCCATATCTATGAGTTGGGGTTCTGCAGATTTGTTTCTCTCTGTTTTGTGCTATTCCCTTGAGGACTCATTTATGCCTTTTAGGTTTTCCCTTCTGCTCATTATTAGGTTTGGAACCCATTTTCTGTATGTGGCGTTTCCTCTGAACAGGGCTTCTTCCTCCCCACTTGTCCAGGGTCTCACCTATCTGAGCAAGCACTGGCAAGGTCTCACGGAAAGACATGTAGCCTCTTCTGGAAGAGTGGGCACTGGTGGGGTCTTTTGGAAGGTTGGTGGTGTCTTGTGGAACTGCTGGTCTAGGTCTCTTCTCCAGTGCATGTCTGGGGTCTCATTGAACTAGGTGGGTAGTGTTGGGGTCTCATTGAATGTCAGAAGGCTTATGCTGTTCTGGATGGGGCCTGTGAGATCTTGTGGAAGGTTACAAGGCTTCTGACTACTCTTGTATCCTCCCAGATGTGGGTCTGGGGTCTAACTGAACTGGGTGGATGCTGGTGGGATCTTGTGTAAAAAAAAAAAATCACAAATCATCTGCTAGTTTGGGTGGCAGATGGTGGGATTTTGTTGAAGTGTGAGACTTCTGCTCATTTTAACAACCTTGTCTTGTACCAAATCTTAATGGAAAAGCTTTCATTTTGTCACCATTGAGACTGATGACAGCTGTGGTTTTGCCATAGTCTTTATTTTGTTGAGATATGTTCCTTTTATCTAAGTTTCTTGAGAATTTTTATAATACATGGATGTTGTAGCTGATCAAATGCTTTCTTGGTATCTATTGATAGGATCATGTGACTTTTAATTTTCTTTTACCGATATGGTGGGTAATGTTGGTTAATTTTTGGATGTTGAACTACCCTTGTATCTCTGAAATTAATCCCACTTGGTGGTGGTCTACAATTCTTTTAATGCATTTTTGTATTCAATTTGTATTCAATTTGGATTTTTGCATCAGTGTTCATTGGGGGAAATTGGTTTGTAGTTTTTTTGTGGTGTCTTTATTTGGTTTTGGTATTAGAGTGATTTAGCTTCACAGAATATGTTTGGAAATATTCCTTCTTTCTTTGTTTTTAAAAACAGTTTGACTATGATAGGTATTAACTCATCCGTTAAGATTTGGTTGAACTCGCTTGGAAAGCCATCTGGTCCTGGGTTTTTGCTTTTTGGGGTGGTTTTGGTTGGTGGTTCAATATCCTTGCATGTGATTGTCTATTCAGATTTTCTACTTCTTCCCTAATCAGTCTTAGATTATTGTATAATTCTAAAATATGTCCATTTCTTCTAGTTCATTGTACTTATAGCATATAAATGTTCATAGAAGTCTGTTATCCTCTGAAATTCTGTCCTGTCTGTTGTAATTTCTTGTCTTTCATTTCTGATCTTGCGTTATTGTGTTTTCTCCCTTTTGTTCTTAATGAGTCTTATTAGCGGTTTATTTTTTTTCCCCCAAAGAACCAGCTTTTGGTTTCATTAATCTTTTGGACTGTCATTTCATTTCCAACATCATAGATTTCTGCTCTAATTTTTATTACTTCCTTTCAGCATAGGCTGTGGGCAGGTTCAGAGGCCTGTTAACCTGTTGCGCCACCAGGGAGGCTTGTTTGGGGGCTCCTTTATTTCGTGAGTATGTATCGATGAGTGTTAAGACTTCCTGATTAATTGTTCCCTTTATCATTTTGTAGTGCCCATCCTGTTTTTGTTACCATTTTAAACTGGAAACCATTTTGTATGATACAAATATAGCTGTCCTTGCCTTCCTTTGTGTCCCATTCACTTGTAGGATTGTTTTCCAATCCTTTTCTCTGAGTTTGTTTATTTTTCGGGCTCAGGTGCATTTCTTGGAGACAGCAAAAAGTTGGTTTCTGTTTCTTGATTCAGCCGTATGCTCTTTGCCTTTTAATTGGAGAGTTCAGTATATTTATGTTCAGAGTGATTAATGATGTATGAAAATTTGTGGCTGTCTATTTGCCCTTAATTTTTGTGGTTCTGTTTTCTTTTTCAGTTCTTTGTGTACATTCCTCCCTTCAGTTTAGATATAAGAAGTCCTTTCTATATTTTGTAAGGGGTAGTCTAATGTCTGCAAACTCCTTCAGGATTTGTGTCTGCAAAGATCTTGATTTGTCACTCCTATTTGAAGAGAGTCTTGCAGGATAGAGTATTCTTGTCTGGAAGCTTTTATCTATAAGTATTTGGAACACATTATTTCATTCTCTCCTTACCCTTTATGTGTTTAGAGAAGTCTGATGTTAGCCTGATTATGATACCTTTGTAGGCTATGTTTCTTCCCTATTGGAAGCTTTTATGTCCTTTTTTGTGTTGAACTCTTGAAAATTTTACTACTACATATGTTGGTGTAGGTCCTATTTTGTTTAAGTGTCAGCATTCTTTTGACTTCCTGTTTTTGTGCATTTTCCTTTTCAATGTTGGGAAGTTTTCATCCATTATTTCTTTAAGTACATTTTCTGTTCCTTCTCTCTCTCTTGCTTTCTTCTTACTTTTGTATCCATTTCAATCTTATATTTCCTATCCTCATGGAGTCAGATTATTCTTGGAATGTTTCTTCATTTTTCTCTCTTTTTTGTTTTTCTCTCTTCATTGTTTCTCTCTTTTCTGCACAGATTCTTTGTTCATTTGCATTTTCAAGTACATTAATACATTTTCCATCTGGCATATTCTACCTCCATAGCTTTCTCATGAATTTTTCATCTCCCGTAATGTTCTTTTTATATCCTGAATTTTCATATTTCTCTAGTTAGGACTTCAATTTTGGTCTTCCATTCATTGATGTTATTTCTTTTGACATTCATTTGCTTTCCTAAGTTTTCTTTGTAATCTTTCAATTCCTTGTCTTTCCTTATCATGACAATTTTGAATACCTCATTTGCTAGGAAGACTCTCTCTTATATTTAAGATTTATTTTTTATTTATACATACAAGTTGGGGTACAGGCCAGAAGCGTGGGGCAGCGAGAGGGTTCACCAGAGACAGAGGGGGGAGCAGAACAGGCAGATCAGAAATACACTGCTGAGGGGAGCAGCGGGCAAGGCAGGAGAGGTCTGCCGCGCCATGTGGGATTCTCCCTGGCCGGCTGTCGAACTCGCTTCGCTGCTGCCAACAGCTCCACAGCGCAGCGCTTAACCGCTGCGCCACCGGGGAGGCCCTCTCTTATATTTATTTGTGGTTTTTCATTCTGGAGATTTGTTCTCTCTCTATAGTGTTTTGTTCCTCTGACGATTTATGTGGAAGTTTGCTGTGTTTTTCCTTCTCCCCGTTTTTAGTTGTTTGTGTTGTCCTGCTGTGGGTGTGGTTTTTGCTCCTCTTTCCCTGATGGTCTGAGTTCTTATCAGGCCTACTGCCCTGATGGACTGAGTGGGGAGGTAAGCAGTTGGTTCTGAGTGGAAGCTGGAGCTTCCTTCTCCTCTGAGGCCAGGTGGGGAGTGTTTACTTGGTGCAATAGGCTGTGATATGAATGGGGGTAATGGGTGCTTATTGTTTTGATTTGCTTTTTTTGTGATGAGTAATGCAATGAGCAATTTTTATGTGCCTGTTAGCCTTCAGTATGTCTTTTTTAAAAAAGTGTATATTTTTTGATTGTGTTATTAGTATTTTTTTTTGTCTTGTATGAGTTCTTTGTAGATCTTGTATATTAATCTCTTGTTGGGTGTATGATGTATGAATATTTTCTCCCATTCAGTAAGGTGTCTTTCATTTTAATAATATTTTTTCTCTGTGCACTTTTTAGTTTGATATAGTCCCATTTGTTTATATTTGTTTGCTTCCCTGGTTGTTGTAGCTGAGTCCCCAAAGATGCATTTATAATAGCTAACTAATGGAAACAACCTAAATGCCCAATGACAGAGGAGTGAATGTGCTATATATAAACAATGGAATACAACTCATTTATAAAAAAAAGTTGAAATCTTGCCAACATGAAATCTTGTGACAACATGGATCCAAATGAAGGGAATTATGATAAATCAAATAAGTCAGAAGGAGAAAGACAAATACCAGGTCATTTCACTTAGATATAAAATATAAAGAAACAACACAAAAAATAGGCAAAACTAAACTAAAACAAATTCTAGAAATCCAACTGTACAATTGAGGCTATCAAAGGGGAAGCAAAAGGGGAGAGGTCCCAGTGGACTCTAGTGGAGGATTATGTGTGCTTTCATGGTGGGTGTTGTGTGGTAGCATAAATCTGAAGAGATATGAATTTACACCACTAAATCATATACAATGTAAACCAATATTATCTAAATTAAAAAATACATAATTAAAAATAAACAAATCATACCTTCTCCACTTACTAGCAATGTGACTAAATGTAGGTTACTTAATTTCTTTATGCCTCAGTTTCCTTTTCAGTAAAATGGGGGTAAAAATAGCAACTGCTCCCAGGGTGTTCTTAGAATTGAGTTACTGTGTGTAGAATGTCTGTCATAATCAGCACTAATTAAAGTTAATTATTATTATGTTTCTGATGTACATGATGTTGGATTCATCATTTGAGATAAAATTTGTCATTCTTGAAATCTAATCTAATGGATGTAAATCTACTTGATCAGAAAAAAAATCCTAAAATTTGTTTAAAAACAAAGCACCAACTTTAACTTTATTTTACTGCTATTTTCCTTATTTTTATGTCTGATTGAAATATAATTTCTTTTAAATAAATCAGAATCAGTGACCATCCACTTTGAGTGTTTTGGGTCAAACTAAAACATTTAGGAGTTTTTTTGTATAATAGATATACTCAATCATTGTCCCATTTCCCTGTATCTTTTCTATAGCATAACTTAGGTTTATTTTTTTCTTTTTTCAGTTTAAACTTAGCTTGATTTTACTAAATTGTTTTTCTTTTTGCTCTGCTGATTTTTTATAGTGGCTGTCCCATCTTCCATTGTCTTTATTTTTCAGGTCCTTTTTATCTTCTTTTAGCAGTTATTGTTATCTCTTTTAACCGAGGAGATTGATTGTGCTCTCTTTAATTCTTTCCTTTCTATTCTATGTTTTTCTTAATTCCATCTTCAATGTTGATAATTCTTGCTTCTTCCATTTCAGAACATTGTGATATGTTATCCAAAATGTTCAAGGTTTCAGATTTAATTCAACAAATGCTTTAATGGTATGGTTAGGGCTCCTCAATGATGCAGTGTTAAGTGGAATTCCTAACTCTTGTTATAATGACATTGATAGCATTTGAACATTTTAGGTCTACATGTATAATTCTGAACAAAGTAAGTAAATTGATGGAACTTCTTTTCAATCTCCTTAGATCCTGTCATTGTTCTCTACCAGACTGAAACTATTTAAAATTGTTTGATTATAGGCTTGATATTTCTGCATGTTTATTGATAACAGTAAGGTATATTCAACTAATGTCTTGACTCTTATTGATACCTATGACTTTTAGCTACTTATACCATTCATAAGTTATGTGTCTTATTGCATAGAGGAAAAATTATTTTTTGCCCTATCTTTTTACTCTTTTTGTGGCATGGATTCTCTTTTGATACTGAGAGCTCCAGAAAGTATGACTCTTTTGTTAAGCAGGCTAACCAAAATGGGGTTGTGTAAAAATAAAAACTGATTAGAAATTTTATGTGGAATTTGGTATTTTCATAGCAATATAATTTGACAAGTTTATAACACATCATCTATCATCTATAGTTCAAATAATTGTCTATACTAATTAGTTGATAGTTGCACTGTCTATATATTGTGCACATGTGTAATGGTCCACAGAGCAATCTTGGATTTTATTTTTCTACAACATTTTACTATGAAAAATACAAGCGTACAGAAATTTGAGAGTTTTACCCTTGTGCCTACATACAATTTTGGCATTTTGCTAAATTTTCTTACTTATAAATCCATTCATATGTGTATTTCTGTGTGCATTTTTGAACTATCTGAAAGCAAGTAGAAGAACTCATGAAACTTGCCCTTAAATCTGTCAGAATACATTTCCTGGGACATTCTTTGAAGTACCATTTAAAAAATTATTTTATAATTTCTTTACTCATAAATGTAGTTAAATTATTATCATCACTTTCCTCTCTATTTCTAATCTTGCTTATCCAACCTTTTAAATTATATATAATGAGTAGAACTTAGAACTAGGTACTCTGTATTTCAAATTGACTTTAGTTCATATTTACTCTGTAACTGCAAAGAAAGATTTTTTTCCATTTCAGACAGTGAAGATAATGTGTTCTTTCACTTTTATAAAATTGTGCTTGCTTTTTATCCTGGGTAAGATTCTAAAATAGATTATTAGGTAATTTGTAAGCTCTTAGACAAGGAAGAGGTGATCACCAATAACTGGGAAAAAGTCTTTTTCTTTTCTTACTTTATTTCCTAGTAGATTATTGCACTAGGGAAATGCAGACAACCTTTAGTCTTGCCTGAAGCAGTTGACTTGTATGCTACTTATAGATAGTGTGGCCATAATAATAGATCAGAGGTAGTTTTCTGGTGGCTCTGACTTTAGTAATATTCTGTTTAGAATTTTTATGAATGACTTAACAAAAGCTATTGCTAACATACATGATCTTGAAATGGATAAATATGAAACACAAGAGAAAGTGTTTGTTGGAATACAAACTCACTAACTTATTTAAAGTTTCAATCTTGCTTTTCTGTTTGTCGATTATATTTCTCAGAGCATTCTTTTCCTTTTCTGCATCTTATATCTGATTGTTTTTCTGAGTTTTGTTTGTGGTATTCGAGTTTTTTGACTTCTAATTATGGCAATTTCACATCTTGATTTGACAGGGAGAAGAATTCTTCTGTGTCATTGTTAGTGGGTGCTTTAGTTTGATTTTATCTCTGTATTATGTTGTTCCCCTGAAGGCTTCCTCAGTCATTTGTATTTTTCCTTCCCATTGTTTGCTTTGGGTTTCCTCTTCTGTAGTGGGGCTTTTTGGTATATGACTTCTCCCCCACTGTTTTGGTGTTTACTTGATGTTGAGTAAAGACAGTGGGTTCTTGTAAGATCTGGGATAGTGCTAGGGTATCTCCTGAAGCACTAGTAGGCCTTATTCTGGTGGCGGGTGAGTAGGGGAATTGCTGAGTCTAGAGGCTGAGTTGACAGGCCCTCACCTCCCCAGGAGTGGTGCTTCAGGACTTGTTTCTTGTGGCCAGGAGGGCAGAGGTTTGCTGAAGATCCCTGATATATTGTAGAAGTGTAAGAGGGTGGTACTCAGGAAAGGGGAGTGTCCCAGGTTCCCTGCCCCACCCAAGGGAGGGTGGAGCTGAGCAGGAGAGATAAGTAGCTGGAAAAGAGAGAAGGAGAAACACAGAGGAAAAAGGAAGAAGGAAGGAAACAGGATGGAGAGCCAGAAGAGGCATGAGGAGCAGAGAGACATGTGAAGAAGCTGCACTGGCCTGGACTGATTGAGTCAGATTGGGTGAGAGACCCGTGGGGAGCTTAACAATGACAATGTTGATCTTGATTGTGATTTTGCTTTTTTCCTCACAGACTTGTCTGACTGTTTCTGACCCTTTTCTATGGGTCCCTGCCGAAAGGAGTTTTAGACTCATGGCAGGCTTTTGGGCCTTGCTTTAAGCCAATCTCATTTGGGTGGACTTTTGCCCACGAGGTGATGGGTAACTTTGGGTGTTTAGTTTAGAAACTATATTCTTTGTCTTTTCTGTATTATTATGCCAATTTTATTAAAGTTTCTTTTCCACTTAAGGTCTTATATGTTTGTCCTGATGTGGCGGATGGCAGAACCTATTTAAAAGGGGCAGGTTTGGGGGTTCTGGGGTGCCCCTCTCCCTGCCTTGTAACAGATGAGGCCCTGTGTGGCTGTGCGTAGAGTGGAATGCACTTTCCAGTATAGTTGGGGGTCCTCAGTTAGTAGCTAGGTCCTCCAAATTGCAACTTAAACCTCAGTTTACCCCCAAGGTACTGGTGGCAGGGGCTCTCATCTGGGGGTTACTGAGGGTCTCCATTGTAGGGCCAAGTTCTGTGAGGTCCAGAGGGGCCCAGCTTTGCTGGATGTTGCCTGCACGCTGAGTGGGACGCACTTCCTGGTGCAGCTGGGGACCCAGAGTGAATAGCTAGGTCCTGAAAGGTTGAGACTCAGGCCTCTTTCTGCTCCTGATATGTTGGTGGCTGGGCCTGGAGGCAAAGTGCTCACCTTGGGGTTGCTGAGGATCCCCAAAGTAGAATAAAGTACTGCACAGTTCAGGGTGGGAAAGCTGAGTGTTAAGTGGGATGCACTTCCTGGTGGGGCTAGGGACCATGGTGAACCTCTGCTCTGAGGATGAGGTGGCTGAGCCTGGAGGCAGGGGTGCTCACCTGGGGGTTGTTGAGGATCCCTGATGTAGTACCCACGCTGGGCCCCTGGTCTTGCTGATTATTACCTTTTTTTAAATGACTATTTTGTCTGATGTAAGTATGGCTGTCCCATCCTTCCTTTGTGTCACATTTGCTTGTAAAACTGTTTTCCAGCCATTTACTTTGTGTCTGTGCTTGTCTTTAGAGTTTTGTTTTATCTTCTAGAGGCAGCAGAATATTCGATTTTGTTTCCTGATCCACCCAGGTATTCATATCTTTTTATTGGTGAGTTCAGTTCATTTATGTTTGGAGACGCTATTGACACATGAAGGTCTCTTGTTGCCATTATGATGCAGTGAAACAGGACAGGTCTCCTTCTTCCATCAGATAAGCATTCATATCTGTTGTATTTAACAAGTTTGTCTTCTTTCATTCTAAGGACAAAGAAGGATGTCCCTAAGAGGATAAAGGATAAACATTAGGTGTTAACAAAGCAAGCTGGCGCCCACATGAAATCGCTGTATGCCTGCATCCAAAGGACATGCCGACCCTCCCCATCTCCCCTGTGCAGAACCTCGCCCATCTCCCTTTTGTTTTACTCCTTTGTATAAATAACCCTGCACCCTGCCAAAGAGCAGGACGATGGTCTTTCAGATGTGAGTCTGCTGCCCTCCTCAGTTTGTCGACAAATTCAACTACTTTCCTTCTCAAACTCTATTTCCTTTCCTTAGCTGAGGGAAATTGAGGCTGGTGTTTGGTATCAATTATGTTTATAATTTTTGCTGTTCAATCTGATTTTTTATTCTGTTTGTTGGGTGGGTTCCTCTTTTGTTTTGGATGCATGAGTTTCTTATTTCTTGGAGTAGTGGTTTAGTGATTACAAACACCTTGAGTTTCTCTCTGTCTGCGAAGTCCTGTATTTCTTGCTCATATGTAAAGGAATGCCTTGCAGAATAGAGCATTCTTTGCTGGCATTTTTATTTTTAAGTATTTGGAACACATTGTTTTATTCTCTCCTGGACTGTAGTGTTTCTTTATAGGTTATCTGTTTTTTTCTCCCTTGCCGTCTTCAACATTCTTTCTTTGTGAATTCTTGAAAGTTTAACTACTAAATGTCTTGGTGTGGGTCTCACTTTGTTTAGTTACCTTGGAGTTCTTTTACTGCCTGGATTTGTGCATTTATTCCTGTCTATAGATTTGTAAAATCTTCATAATCTCTTTATGTTTCCTGCTTCTTTTTATCCTTTTCTATCTCTGCTGCTCCCATAATATTTATATTTCCTTTCCTCATGGATTCAGATAATTCTGAGTGTTTTTTAATTTTTTCTTTAACTTGTTCCTCTCTTCTTTTTTCCTGCCTGAATTCTTTGATTATTCTTTGATTATTCAGTCAAGTATGCTGACTCATTCATTCATTTAATCTATTTAACTTCCATAAATTTCCTTCTTAGTTTTTCATCTCCTATATATTATTTTATATATTCTGGGTCTTACATTTTTCTTATTGATATCTTCATTTTCTATCTCGGTTTGATTTTGTTTCAAAGTCATTCATTTGCTTTTCTGAGTTTTCTAGTTCCTGGAATTTACTTTTCATGGGTATTTTGAATTCTGTTTCAGATAGAGAAGGTCCTCAATGTTTTTGAAGTTCGCTTCTGGGATTTATTCTTTCTCTGTGGTATATTAGTTTCCTGGGACTCTGTTTACCATTTGTTGTGTGTTTTATTTCTTCTCCCCATTAGTTGTTTTGTGTGGTGGTGCTGGTGTCAATAGTTGTGATGCTTCACTCATAGTCTCTGTTATATAGTGTGATATTGTTTCTCAGACATGTGTTCCTCCTTTTTGCTGCTACAGGAGCCACACCCAATGGAACCTGAGCCTAAATTTTGGTTTTTTGGGTATCTCTGGGTTCCCACTGCTGGTAGCTGGAAATTTGGGGGAGTCTGTTTCCAGCTCAAGTAGTTGGTTTCTGATTGCCAGTTTCTGATAGTTGGACTTTCCTTTTGGATGGTTCCAGCTTCTTTCTCTACCCTGGTGTTTAGTGTCCTGCATTTGCACATTTAATCCCTTCTCCACATTTGGAAAATTTTCCTCTATTTCTTTATATATGTTTTCTGTTCCCTTCTCTAACTTTATTTTCACTTTGGTATGCCCATTCTTATAGTACTTTTCCTCATGGAGTGAGATAATTGAAGGAGTATCTATTTTTGTATTTATTATTTTTTATTTCATTTCTTACTTTCTTTTTCTACCTCAGTTCTTTGTTCATTCCTTTAGCAAATATACTAATTCATTCTTACCTTTGGTCTGTTATAATATGATAGCTTTCTTGTGAACTATTCATCTCCTTTACTGCTCTTTTTCTATCCCGAATCTGCATTATTTTCTTCTTTAAAGACTCAATTTTGATTATCTGTTCATTGAGTTTATTTTTCAGTTTCTTCATTTTTCCAAATTTTCTTCTCTTTCTTTGAGGTTTTTTATTAGGACAATTTTGAATTAATAGAAAGAACAGATCTTCCATGTTTTTGTGATTAGGCTTGGAGACTTGTTCTCTGTCTACATTGTATTCCGCTGAGGATTTTTGTACGGGTTTCCTTTGGGCTTGTATCCACCCTGTATGCAGCACCAAGGGTGGCTCTGTCAGGGCTATGCTTCTCACCACTTTGAGTTTCCAGGGCTAGTCACCCAAGACTAGTCAGCAGGTTTTTTTTGATGTCTCTCTCCTTAGGTTACTGTTGCTTGCCTTCTTGTTATCTATTCATGTGGTCTTTCCTCTTAAAATGATCAACTTTAATAGGCATTTTTTATTGACTCTAATACCTCAAGGAGTTGACTGGAGTCTTTATTCTTATTTGATTCTACTTTGTAGTTATATTTTTCTGGACTACTACAAAGTGATGATTGTTTGTGTTCATTGAAATTCATTTGGGGATTTATTGGAATTGAAAGTTCCTTAAGAAGTTTGACTCATTTTCATTTTTCCCTTCAGCTTGCCATGGTTTGTGATGTATTTGTGGAAAACTATGTACCTGGTAAACTGTCTGCGATGGGCCTGGGATATGAAGATATAGACATGATAGCTCCTCACATCGTTTATTGTTCCATCACAGGTATTTCAACTCTACATCTACCTCAGTGAATTGGTGTCAATTTCTGTGTTTATTTGTCGACATACTAATCCTTTTAAAGAGTGTTTTCTTGAAGTTATTCTACTCTCCTTCCCTCTGGTCATTTTAGGTTGTTGAAAATAAACCATAAAGAAAATTAACTTACACAGACATTTTTAATATATTTATCGACTATAACTTTGTGAAATGTCTGCTTATAGTTTTAGCCAATATTTTTATTCATGTTTGACAAACATTTGCAAAGTCAGCTTTTAGATTACACAGGAATTCAGCATATCCCTTCAATATATTCAAAAGTGCCTTAAGCCAAGTGAAAGGTGCTACAGAATCATCCCTATTGTTCAGCCCTTGCTGGTGAACGTGTGTTTTTAGACTAAAGGAAAAAAGTCATTGTATTTGTTTTACATCTCTTATAAGCTCCTAACTATTAAAAAAGTAGTAGCTCTTAAAAAGAGTTATATTGCTATTTTTTTTGGTCAGGAAAATTCATCATATCTTTAGTTTTTGTTTGTTTTTTCCACCAAATATATACTGCAGGCTTAGGAACTGCAGGATAGTATTCTAAGGCTTAGTGAATGATGCTTATTTATTCTCTCAAGGAGATTTAAATTCTAGGGTACGGGTATAGGAAGTAAATGAATAAGCACTTTTTGGGGGTTGTAATTGAATGTGATAGTGATAGGTCTAAAGAGAGAAATAAAATGGGTTGGGGTGGGTTAGAACTAGTTTATACTAGGCCATTAGAGAAGCCTTTATTGGTAAGGTGACAGGGCAACACCACATGTAAAGATTGGGTATGTTTGAAGACCTACAAGTATGACGGAGTAGAGTGAATAAGGGGAACTCTGAGAAGAAAATCAGGGAGATACTGTTTAGTAAAATCTTATGAAGGAACTGTGAGTGATTCTTAAGTGTTTTAACTTTTACGTGGAGTAAGATTATAAGCCAAAGGAGACTTTTGAACAGAAGGATGATAGGATCTCATAGCTCCAGCTATTTTGTTGATAATAGAATGTAGAGTACATTGGTACAAGTATAAGAATAACAATGAAGCTATTAAAATATTCCAGGCTAGAAAGGAAGTAGCTTGAATTAGGGCCCTAGTGATAGAGGAAGTTGAAGAATGATAGGACTGAGATTGTTTTCAAGATAAAGTAGATAGGAATTACAAATAGGTTATAGATAGGAAAGAGAAAAAGTAAAGGATGACTCCAAGTCTGGTCTCAGCAATTAGAAGAATGGAATTGTTATTTACTGAGTTGAAGAATGTGGATAGAAGTTTTGATAGGGAAAATGTCAAGAGGTAGGTTTTGGACATATCTAACTTGAGATACCTATGAGATACCCAAGTGATATGTGTAAGGGACTGGATCTTAGAATTAGAAGTTTAGGAGAGATGTAAAATTTGATATTTATGAGCAAATGGATGACATTTGAAGTCTGGTTGAGATCATTGAGATCATGAATGAAGATAGGAAAAGGAGCATCTGAGGTGCTGAGACTGATGCTCTCCAATCACTAGTTGTTTGGAAAATGAGAAAGACACGGTGAAGGAAATTGAGAAAGAATTGTCATTGAGGTAGGAGGAGAACCTCCTGGAAGCCAAGGGGGGGGGAAAACATTTATTTACAGAGACAGTTAAGTTTAAAAATGTAGAGTTTAAGCATAAAGTCATAAAACATACAGGATATATGGACCTGAATTACTTGCCTTTCCTAATTCACCACACTTCTTCTCACATTGATGTTTCCATTTCTTGAAACACAATTCTTCTACCATAGCTTGTTACTCTCTGTTCTTTAAATTGCACCTTGGATGCCATTGTTTCTGTACAGTCTTTCTTGATCCCTGAAAATCGAGTTGGATGTTCTCTATCACAGTTATATTTGCCTCTTTACTTCTCCAAAGAGGAAATGCAAATGGCCAACAGGTATATGAAAAAATGTCCACCATCACTTATAATCAGGGAAATACAAATCAAAACCACAATGAGATACTGCCTTACATCATAGAGAATGGCACATAGTAAAAAAGCTAGCAACAACAAATGTTGGCTAGGATGCGGAGAAAAAGGAACTCTTTTTTTCTGATTCTAGTTCTTAGAACTTTCTCCCTGAGTCTAGCTAGTGTTTTGTCCTTTTTTCTAAGGAACCAGCTTTTTTTTTCACTGATCTTTTGGACTAGTTTTGATTTCTATTTCATTTATTTCTGCTCCAAATTTTACCTTTCTTCCTACAGTCTTTTTGTTTTGCTCTTCTTTTTTCTAGCTTCTTAAGGTGAGTGGTAAGTTTACTCATTTGAGATCTTTCTTGTTTCTTGATTTGGGCCTGTATTGCTAAATACATCCTTGCTAGTGCTAGTTTTTCTGTGTCCAGTAGATTCTGAAAGATGTATCTTCATTTTATTCCATGTATTTTTTAATTTCTTCTTTGATTTCCTTGTTAACCCAATGATAGATCAGTAGTATGTGTGTGAGTGACTTTTCCTGTTTTCTTTTTGTGGTTGATTTTCAGTTTGATACCTTTATGATCAGAGAAAATTCTTGATATGATTTCAATCTTCATGAATTTGTTGACCCTTGTTTTGTCACCCAACATTTGATCTATCCTGGATACCGTTTCAGTGGCACTTTGGAAGAATCTGTACTCAGCTGTTTTGGTGCACAATGTCCTACAAATGTTTATTGAGCCCATTTCTTGTTTAACAATATTGTTTAACAATATAGTTTCCTTGTTGATTTTCTGTCTGTTGATTAGTCTATTGGTGGAAGTTGTTGTAGGTATTGAAGTTTCCTACTGCTATTGTGTTACTTCCAAAGTCTGATTTTAGAGTTAGAGTTGCCTTATGTTTTGAGGGTCCTGCATTTGGCATATATTGATGAATGTTATGTCATCCCAATGTATTGATCACTTAATGATTATGTTGTGTCCAGGTCTATCTCGAAGTCCATTTTATCTGATGAAAATATGTCTGCCCCTGCTTTTTTTTTTTTGCTCTATTTGCATGTAGAATTGTTTTCCAACCTTTTACATTGAGCCCATGTTTATCTTTGGAGCTCAGATGGGCCTTTAGGAGACAGAAGAAAGCTGGGTTTTGTTCTAAACCACCTGGAATTTTGTACCTTTTATTGATTAGCTCAATTCATTTGCATATAGGGTGATTATTGATATATGATTATTATTTTAGATGGATAGGAAAGGTGTGCAGATAGTATGGAGTTCCTATATACTCTTCACTCAACTTTCTGTAATGTTACCGATAAATTTGTTAAAACTATGAAATTAACATTAATGCAGTCTTCTTAAAGCTGCAGATTTTATTCATATTTGATAAATATCTTTTTTCCTGCCAGAATCCATTACAGGATATTGCATCATCTTTACTTATTGTGCTTCCTTAGATTTCTCCAATCTGTAGCTATTTCTCAGTCTCTTTGTTTTTATGACCTTGATGGTTTGAAGAGTGCTTGTCAGATATTTTGTAAAATGATTTGAAGAGCCCTTCTCATGCCATCATGTCCGGAGGTACATGATATCAAGATGATGTATCACGAATGATAACTAATGATAACCAATGATAACCAAGAGATATTTTATCTATTGGTTAGGGTGATGTCTGTCATCTTTCCCCATGATAAATTCACTACATTTCTGTTTTTGTACTACTTGGGAACCTAGTCACTCAATCCAATTTACTCTCAAGAAAAGGGGAATATGGCTACACTTCCCAGACTGGAATTGTCTCTATATATTTGTAATTATTTTGAAAGAAAGATTCATCCCCTCATCTCTATGTCTCCGTTTGTTTATTCAATTATTTATTTTTTATCAGTATGATTCATGCTTACTTATTTTATTCTTGTAATCCAGTACTGTCATTTTGTTCCTAAAATTTCTTCAACTTTGGTCATTGGTTGTTCTTTTAGGTTAGGTTCTTCCCTCCCCTCCTATTTTTTTTTTTTTTTAGCATTTCTTTACCTTTTCACACTAAGACATGCTCATCTTTATTTTCCTCTCAGTTGTAAAACTCAGTTTGTCTTGTCATTTTGAGAAGTCTGACCTAGTCATGGCTGTGAAGATTTTCCACAGATGAACCTCTCTCTGCCAGGTTTGTTGGTAGTAGGAGTTGTGGCTCTCTCATTTGAGTGTTTAAAACAGACACAATAAAACAAAAAAATATAAACTCCTTATCAATAAAGGACAACTTAATGTAGAAATTAAAGTTGACTTTGTTAAAAAAACCCTCTGACTTAACTTTTTTGCCTTAGGTATCTATTTGTAAATAGGACCTTGTAAAATAAGAAAGTATACCCTAATCTTTGACATGTTTTCCTTAGAATAGGAACATGTGGAAAAGATTTTCTTTTCTATTCATTAAAAGGAGGACTGTATGATACTGGTTCAGAATAGAACACATTTAATTTTTTCTTTCAAGAATTTGCTTCTTTATCCTCTATACCAATGATGCTTTTAGTGGAAATTATCAACCTAAAATGGTATGTGGTGTTATCTTTCCTTTAAAGCTTTTTTTCTTTTTTTTTTCCAGTTTTGATATTTATCAGACCTCTTCATAGCTATTTTAATGAAATATTGAGAGAAAACATACTGATAGGGCTATCTGTTGCCATATTAACCTAGACATTAGAAGAATCACTTTTGATACATTCCGTGATATTTCTCTGGCACTAATGATATTCCCCAAATATTCCACATACTTATTTGCATCTGGTACAGAGTTTGTGTTAATCAAAACCATAAAGTTGGCTTTGGAACTTGACTATATTAGGAGGAATCTTGGTATTGCTTTATGACTTTGTAATGTCTGTTATCAAGTACTTTTAAGCTATCAGACCATCAGCCCAGTGATAGACCCTGTGTGAGTATGGAGAAACATCTGAATTGCATGTGGAGATGATGAAATCTCAGTCTCTATGATTTCATTAAGCTCATTTAAAGTAGAGCTGCCTTTCACTTACAACAGGACTATGGGGAAACCAAATAGGAGAGAGACACTCAGCGGGTGGGGGGAGGGGGCGGGGGGGGGAGGAAGGGGAGGATAGGGCACAAAATGGAATAGAAAAGAACACAAGGTTTTCCCAGCACCATTTATTGAATAGACTGTCCTTGTTCCACTGCATTTTCTTTGCTCCTTTCTCAAAGATTAGTTGTTCATAGATATGTGGCTTTAATTCTGGGTATTCTATTTGGTTCTGTTGGTCTTTCTGTCTGTTTTTGTTCCAGTACCATGCTGTTTTAATTATTATGGTTTTGTAATATAGTTTGAAATCAGGGAGTGAAATTCCTCCCTTTTCTTTCTTTTTAGTTAGTAGGGATTTAGCTATGTGAGGTTTTTTGTGGTTCCATATGAATTTCATCAGTAGTCGATCTATTTATTTGAAGAATGTCGTTGAGATTTTTATTGGGATAGCATTAAATCTGTAAATTGCTTTTGGTAGGATTGCCATTTTGATAATGTTAATCCTTCCAATCCATGAACAAGGGATGTCTTTCCATCTTCTTGTGTCTTCTTCTATTTCTTTCAACAGAGTTTTGTAGTTTTCTTTGTATAAGTCCTTTATGTTTTTTGTTAGATTTATTCCCAGGTA